>SRPU01000314.1:0-22426 GCA_018360185.1 Claviceps lovelessii | reverse complement strand
CGTGCCGGGCGCTCTAGGGTAGCCCGTCTGTCTTGGGCGTGCGCGTGGTGGCGCTCCAGGGTAGGCGCCTACCCTACACCCATGCGCGGGCGCGCGCGGCGTGGCCGGTGTGCGTGCGCTGCCGAGCGTGGCGGTGGTGGGGTGCACGCGCGGCTGGTCTAGGGTAGGCACCTACCCTATACCCCTCCATGGTCGCGCGTGGCGTGGGTGGTGGGCGTGCTCCGCCGCGCACGGTCGTGGTGGGGTGCACTCGCTGTGCGCGTGGGGCGGGCGGGGTGCACGCTCCATCTAACTCCCGTGTGCTCTGCCGCGCGTGGCGGTGGTTGGATGCACTCGTGGGGCGCGTGCAATCATCTCGCTTGTGGGTGTAAAGGCAGGAAAGTGAAGAAGGGCGAAGGGGAGAAACGGAAAACCAAGGAAGAGAAAGAAGAAGAGGAAAGAAAAAGGTCGTTTAGAAAGTAAGAATCTCCCAGAGGAAAACAGTATGTCCACACTCATCACTCCGTACAGGACAAATGAAGGCGATTTGTACACTGGAAAAGGATCATCAGTAACTGGGAGCTCCTGCGCCGCGACCCCCCCCTCTTTTCGTCATCTGATAGCGGAAGAACGTTGGCAGTCCCTACTCTTGAAGCGTACGTCAAGCACCACTTTCCAAAAGACAAAATACTGCGTCACTTTCCGGCTGGGTAGTATGAAGAAAAAAGTGTATTGTAAACAGTTGGGCGGACCCCAACTAGAGCGAGGCCGAACGAGCAATTACCGCCCGTGCAGAGAAGGAGACGTCTCGCGGCACATCTAGGAGGCAAAGGGACTAGTGACATCTCGTGTGTGAGTCCTTGACAAGAGCCGTATGGTGAGACGACAGTTCTGCGCAGTAGTCATATGCTCCACGATAGCGTCATCTTGCATACCCAGTCGCACGCCGCCGCCTCATTCATTGCATTTTCTTCTCGTTGACGTCAGTCACGCGGACGTCATTCCATGGGCCTCACTCACTCAGCCAGGCAGTGACGACTTGGCGCCGAGGCAAAAGACAGAATCAGCGTACGGAGGGTGATTGCAGAGAGGGGATCAGGGAACGGACAACGGAAAGGTGAAGATGGCATAGAAATAAGAACAAATCAGACCAATCTGTAAATTGCATGGAGATTCCCCGACCTCGAGTTTTTCAAAAGGGACCTCTGGATCTTTGTCAGGATAAGCAATCTCATGCACGGGCAACGACCGGACACATGGTACAAAGTGCACGGTACAAGGGCATAGGAGCTGTCATGTATAGAAGGCCACCGTGCCACCCGTCATGTACCGAGTGAACAATACAAGTAATTCACTCACAGCAGAATGTACACACCAACAGTCTTTGCAGTCATGAGAGATGCGTCAGAACCACCTGACCACGTCTACGAGTTCCGGTTCCCGGACAGGCAGGACGTACCGCGGGGGAATGGGACAGTCTGCCCGCCTGCGAAATGTGACTTGTCGGGCGTGGACTACTACAGGTACATGACGGAGTGTTTTCGTATAACTACTTTGACTGGAATCGGCGTGACGGCGTGAAAGCATAGCCATTTGTTGTATACACGGAATCAATATGTCATGTTGAGCAAGAATCCAATTTTTTTTTAAAAAAAAAGATTGCACAAGGTCCCCCCACTTTGGATCGGGGAACGAACATCGGATGCTTTTCCTGCATATGGTGCCTTTTTCGGCGAGACATACAGCCTTCCCCGCGTAGGACAGCAGCGCAGGCGCCGCACAATCCATTCACGGGTCCAGCATGAATGATTGGCTGCCTTGGCCGCAGTAGCAGCAGCAGATTCCTTGGTAAAAGAGCGGGACGACAAAGGAGAAAAGAAAAGACTCCCGATCGCGGGTATCCAACGGGCCGGCCAGAGGTGTGATGCACAGTGGTGATGGATACTCGAAGCAGCTCGTAACCGCTGAACTACGTGAAAAGGACAAAAAAGAAAACAAAAAAAAAAAAAAAAAAAAAAGGGGGGGGGGGGGGCAACACACAATCGAGACCACTGCCTCAAAGGGATATGTCGGATCAATTGCGATTTATTTAAAAAGAGGTAAAAAAAAAAACTTGTCTGATCACTCCCCCAGATCAGAACGCACAGAAAGCAAGAAAGCAAGAAAGCAAGAAAGCAAGAGAAGACAAACACGGATGATACAAAGGCGTTGAACCAAGCAGAAAGTCGGCTAGTCGGACTGTCGTTCGCGCCGCGGACTAGACCATGCCAAGCTCACACTCCCTTCGTATGAAACGAATCTGCTTCGGTTCGCCAACCGCTTTAGAAAGACCCGGCCGATAGTTATTCCAAATCCCTAATGGAATCTCACCCCAAGAAGCAAACAGGAAAGGCAATCCATCATGCTCTCCGCACTGTTTCCCCCCCCCCCCTCCATCCCTCTGGCCCGGCCGAACCGTATGATAGTGGACAAAGAGAACCGGATGAAAAGGTTGCTTCAAGTGTGGCGAGCAATCGGGACATGCACGCGAGGATGTGGTTTTCGAAAGAACCATCGGCGGACGAAATGGGTCATTTAGATTTGGATGCAGTTGAGGCCGACGTTGATCAAGCCGTTCTATAGACAGCACGCAGCACGTTAGTATAAGATGGAACCAGAGAAGGATAGAAAGGAAAGAAGGGAAAAGGGGGAAAAAAGAAGGAAACGCGTAAAGAAAAGGGGGAAAAGAGGAAAGAGAAATTCAGCCAAAGAAAAGATTAATAATAATAATAGAAAAACAAGGCCCGTCGTACCTGAGCTGTCGAAGACGTGCAGCACCAAGCGCTACCGCCGCAGGTGGTGCCCCCGAGGTTGATATTGCAGAGAAGCTGGCCGAGGATGGGAATAGCGCTGTTGCAGCAGTAGAGATTGGAGTGAGAACTGTCGTTGCTGCACACGGTATCGGAGCTCCCGGTGGGAACGGCGAGGGCGGTGGCGGCAAGAGCCAAGACGACAGCAGCGGACTTCATATTGGCGTTGAGAAGACGAAAGCTAGAATCAGCAAGGTAAAACAGCCGAAAAGAGAGTCAAAAGACGGGAGAGGGGACTTGTTTGCTTCTTGTGAGGGCGGCTGTTCGGGATGGAATGGGGGATGTCGAGGCTTTTTATATTCAAAAGAATGGTCCGTTGAAGGGTCCTGGAGTGCGGACTGCTTCCTCTCAGGTGAGGATTCATTCTTCCAAGCGCTCAATGGCCTTGGCTTGGACGGTTCCCAGCGTCAAATTTCTTGTCACCTAGTTATCCTCATGATCGGCTGTGCCAGGCTCGCTAATGCATGCTGCATGATACGCCATAGACTTGCCCGAGGCGCGCTTGACCAAAAGTTGGTCTTGCGTATGGCCTTGGCATGGAGTACGCTTTCCTTGGAAGTAAAAAAAGCAGAATCACCAGGGGTAGCATCTTCTTTGGCTTGGACAGGGGGAACTCATCACTCGTCACTCGAGAAGACGCCCCCCCCCCAATTTTTGTTCCAGCCCGCTCACACCCCTCACTTGTCCTTCTCTCGAGTGCTTCCACCACCAGCAAGAGCCGTGTCGATTTCCTTAATTCCTTTGGATGTGATTCTCCAGGATCGACATACATGGTTTGCTGCTCGTCCACTCAGGTACATGCCGCGTGCGGCGAGGCTGACATTGTCTACGTACTCGAATGCATGTCCATACATTGTGCATATGTACATGCCGGTTCCAACCTCAGCTGAGGCCAGGACATTAAAAAGCAAAAAGGGCATTGAGGCACCACCGAAAAAAAAAAAGAAAAAAGTGAATCGTCACATTCACAAACGAGCAGCATCACTGCGTACATCCATCACTGGACCAATATTGCCACCGCCTCCTGCTGGTCGTATGCTCCGGGGAAGAGAGTGAAATGCATCTGCCTATCCGACGTACGTGGCTTGAAGAGCCTCTTTCTTTCCTTCCTTCTTTTTTTTTTTTTCGATCGCCACTCCCAGGACAGGGGAGCACACATAAACTCACATCAGAGACATGATGTGTACGCACGACAGGAAAGAAATGGCTGGCGCAGCTGAGTCGAGGGATATTGGACCCTTGTGCACAGTCTCTGTGTTTCTCCCTCGACGTTTTGTCCAACCAAGGCCCTCTGTTCGGCGTCTTCACTCCTCATGAGTGGAACAGTAGGGAGGTCTGCGGATATGTCTTGTTCTCTAATCTGGGTAATCGTGAAAGCCGAGAGTCCCTGCAAAACGCTAGTTTAGCGCAGCCACTGATACAACGTCTTTTCCCAACTTCTTTTCGCCTTGCTGGTTAGGTTGTGACTGTGGGACTCGACTCCCAGACAGCGGAGAAGAAGAAGAAAAAAAAAAAACTTGGTTGACGTAGTGTTGAGACAAAGACAAAAGTATGGGGTACCTCGGCAGCGTCCTAGCTCGAATAGCGGGCTGTCGTGTATCGGCGCGTAGGAAAACAAACAGGGTGCGATTGGGATAGTTTGTGATTGGAAGGATGTGCTCGCGTGGATTCGTGGATTTGTGAATTGGTCCGACATGCACATCATCATCATGCACAGCTTGTGTGCCTGAGTGTTGCTGTGCTTGCTGTGCTTGCTGTGCTTGCTGTGCTTGCTGTGCTTGCTGTGCTTGCTGAGCTGGATGCTGAGTACAGGCACTCGTCGGTCGTCCCTTGGTCGTCCTTGGTCGTATGATGTTTTGTCGTTGAATGAGCCGGAATCATGACATGGCAGTCCACATCCGGTTACACGGCAGCTCATGGGAACCGCTGGGTGTGTGGCCACTGACGGCAAATGCACGTCGCGGGTTGGACACACGGTTTTACTCTGGCAGGGCCGAGGAGAGGAGATGAAATGAAGTAAAGAACAGACAGAATATGGCCACACGGGTCGTCGGCAGCATGAGGCACCATCGCCATCGCCATCGCCATTGCCATTGCTTTGGTCCTCGATGTGCCAGCTCTCCCTGGAAGAAAGCCCGGGTTGACAGACTGGGGCATCCAGGACGATGAGGGGAAATTCGAAGCGCCATGTTCGTGTGCGCAATGTCCACGAGACGCTCATCTGCCGATCATGCCGGGATTGCAGGCCGATGACAACGCACAGGTTGAGGACGTTGAGATACGTGATGACGGGGTTTCCCTTTCCCATGGAACAAGGTGGGAATGGTGTTTACTGCGGATCAGACAGATATTGGAGTCATTAAAACTGGGACATGGCTTTCTTGCACACGCGTCGTCGGATTTTGGGGACTGGCAGGACTGAATCTGGAGTCTTGTGCTGGCGCGTTTATTGGAACAAGCACAAGCATGTCGCTGGAGTGATGAAGCTGGTCAGCAAGCCGCCATGACAAGATGCTGGGACAAAATGCTGAGACAAAATGCTGAGACAAAATGCTGGGACAAAATGCTGGGACAAAATGCTGGGACAAAATGCTGGGACAAAATGCTGGGAACTCAGCGGCACCATCGTTTGTCCTCGGTGCTGTCAGCCAGGACCAGGACCAGGACGGCTGCCCGTGAATTTGTTCAACTGGCGCGCTTGCCAGACAAATAATGCAGTCAGCGGGCCACGCTATTTCATCTCGTGACGTTGCACGAGGAGGTCGAGAGCTGAGGCAAGGTGACACGAAAACGAAGCGAATGAATTACGCAGCCCAAAAAAAAAAAAAAAGAAAAAAAGAGTGAGAAGCGAGGGAGCATCTTTTGGCTCAGTGTTGACGCATCAGATCATGTACTGTGCGACATACCAGACTGCATCTTGCAGCCATGTTCGTGCAGGACATGGAAGAGAAACGCAAGAATCAAAACGCCTCGCAGCATTCAACAGTCGAGACCCCGTTTTCACCCCGACGCTTCAATTTAGCTCCCGGCAAGCAAGACATGGAGAAGTGGGGCCGGACATTATTCACATGTCGGTATGAACAAATTGGCAAGTACGCTGGACACCCAGGCCCGAGACGACTTGTCGCCGCTGTTGAGCCGATGAGCCGAGCATTTGCAGCCTGCCAAGATGGAACCGAGTTTGAATACTTGGAAAAATAAGAAGAAAAGAGAAGGAGAACAGAAATTGATCAGTAAACACGAGTTCCTGGCTCGTGTGGGGCACGGTCATGGCATGGAAGAAAAACAAAAGCAAACAAAAAGAATGACACCTGAGGGATTCGAACCCTCGCCTATTACTAGACCGCGAATAGGGACAACTGCAGGAGCAGCTGAATACCTGAACACGGCGCCTTAGACCACTCGGCCAAAGTGCCTGATTTAATTGATGCTGAGGATGATTTTATTTTGCAATATGTAGTACAGTACTATCTTTGAAAGTCAACTTCGTCTCGATCGTCACGTCACAACCACAACGAACCCAGCTCAGCCTCGGCAACCATACAAAGTGCTTGATTGACCATGTCCATGTTCCTTCATGCAATAGACATGCGCTCCCCACTCCTACTCAATCCGTGAATATTCCCCGTTTCTCCTGCCTGCTTGTCACAAAACCTGCTTCCCCTCCTCCCCAGAGTTCAAGCCGAACCACCTCCAAGTGCCGTGGACAAGTACAAAGTCAGCCATCACTTGTCACCACGGTGGCCTACTCATCCCAGGACTCTTCACGCACCCGCATCCTGGTAGCCGTTGCTGTCTCCATTGTGGCTGGCTTCGGTGAGAAGTTGGACAATCTAGAGCCATTCCCTCCCACACCTCAGAAAAGGGGGACCACCTTGTCAATAATCTGGAAAAAGGATCAATAATGGGAGGACAGAAACGAGTGATCCCTTCGGCCCGTCGCCAGAGTACATCATGGCCACGACACCTATGCGTCCATGTACATACATACATATATATATTTATTTCCTTTTCTTCCTTCTTTTTTTTTTTGGTGGGGGGTGGGGGTTCTTCACAAAAATAAATCATCTTCCATATATCATCATATTTTCCCTTTGAATTGCAGAGGCTGTCAAACAAGCCGCGTGATCCTACTGACTGCGGTATAATGTCGGAGAAGACCTTCTTTATCCTCTCCTGGCGCTTAGCTCAGGAATACAAGCCAAACTGGACTGGCCTCGTCGCGGCATCCTCTTCTCCTATTTGCGCAGACAAGGAGAGTCTTTTTTTTTTTTTTCTCGATTCTTAACAGGGCCACGCAGCATGACGAGAGACCCGAATGACCGAGCAGTGTCTCATTTTTTTTTTATTGATTTTCCTCACGGCACCCCAGTTATCCAAGCCACTGCATGGCTCTTGTTCGCGGATTCGACAAAACATCGTCGGTGGTCAAAGACATACAGTCAGACCGGACTGCTTCATCATAAATGACGGCGGTGCTGTGTCCCACGGCCTGATCGGTCACTCGGAACTCGGCCTCTGCGAGACAAGTAGTAGCACAGACTCAGAGTCTAGTGTCTGCATAGGGGGGAATTTTCTGCCGTTGTGGTGGCGACGTTACGAGGTGCTGGTTTCTGAGTCAGTTGGTAGGAAACTGGCTCGCGTATGAGATCAAGAATATTTGCCGCCCGTGCAAGAAGATTTGGGGAACAACGCGGGCTTAACAACATTTCATCTTTATTGCAACCAATGGTGGCCTGGGTAGTCATGATACATTCACCCGTCCATGTGTAGAAAGTACAAACCCTGAATGATTTACACCCGTTATGTACGCCACCAGACGCCATCAGCGCCACCTACCTAGTTCAGACTTCTTTTTACATATTATTTATAATAGTTTCCGGATTGTATTGGATACACGTATGTACGTACATTTATCCGTATGTGTATGTGTACATACGTACATACATATGTAGTGTCAATTCACGGTACGAGGATCCGCGACTACATCCTTGTCGTGGCGCCCGTCCTAGAATCTCGGATACTACCATTTCTCTCAAAGACCAATTCTCTTGGTGACACCCAGACCGCTCCGTTCCCTTGTCAACGCCTCGCCAGCCTTCCAGCCTCATCACTCTCATGTCTCATGTCACAGAGCAAGCATTATATCCTTGGTCCCCCTAAACCATCGTTTCAGGACGACAGACCGACAACCCATCTCTCTTCTTGCCTTCGTTACCAGGCACGAGCCTGGACAAAGACACCTGCCACATCCAATGCGTCAAGCTGCTCTCGTTTCATGTTGCCGCGGAGAAGCCTCAAAAGGAATGCCTAGCCTGCGTCGCTATGTTGCCGCGCGGCTACTCGTGGATAAATGCTCGGAACAGCCAGTCCCTGTGGTTGATACACATGTCAGGTATACTCCTCTCTAGCCGAATCACCAGGTAGATATCTGCCCTGGTTGGCTAGATATCTGCAAGTGTTCCGCTTGCCTCGCGCGAATGGCAGATACGACAAACGCATCAAGGATGGCCCTGTTCCAATACGTGGGCGGTGCAGCCTCCCAAGTTCGTCAAATTGACCTGAACGGCGAGATTACGGCACGAAACTATTATGTAAGTTGATACATTGCTGTGACGTTGCTTCCGCGACATGATCTGTGCATCCTTGTTATGGAGGGCAACCGCTATCGACAGCAGCACTTTTCAGAGAAACCGGGAAATAAGGTTCTCCTTTCGTAGTTGACTGGGTTGGAATCTTGCCAAGGACGGCCTGTCATGACGCAAGCCGGATAGCCCACTTGGATTGACGACTTTGTCAGAGTGCCCTACCTTATAGGTTTCTCTTCTTTTCATTGAAAAAGAGAGAGAGATAGAGAGACTCAGGAAATGACTTACAAGTCACGGGGTCCTTGTTCTCCATGATAAGCTTATCTGGTGTTCTTGGGCGTCTGGCTTTCCCACATTCGCGTCGCAACAGACGGAGCATATTGCATCGCATTAAGGTCCTCTGTCGTATAAAATGTGGCGAGTCGTGACTGGATTCCTCGGAAGCTATCTGTTCTGCAGTCCGTTTCGACCGGCAGAGGTGTTAGGGATAGTTCTCGCGACATGGATGTAGTTTCTTGAGTTTGGCAACCATCAGCTCCGTATCCGCAGGTATACTACCGACCATAACCCAGAGTCGTCATTTCGCGAAGAGAGATACGAAAATGACAGTCCTTGCTCAACGCCGCATAGAAGATCCACGTGAGATTCGTTCGGACGGACGGGTCGGTCGGCTTTCTGTTTGGGATGAGAGTCATATCGGGGAATTTGGAGGCAGCACAACGGAGAAGCGACTTGGTCTGAGGACAAGGTAGTACGTTTTGACGTCGAAGACGAGCTCGCTCTCCCTTTCTCATCATGGACGGGTGTTTGGGTGTAGACGAGAACCGCAGCCGCTTCTTGCGAGGTGCGCATCCCATTGGACCTGTTAACCCAACATGACCACTCCTCTTTTTCTCCTCAACTACACCTCCTGGATTTCGGCGCCGCGCTGATAGAGAAAATCAGTTGAAGCCAACTTTGATGTTGTCGAAGCGGTCGTTCTAAACAGTCTCCCAAGAAAAAGTTGCACGACACGACTGCTTCTTCTTCCAGAGAGGGCGGGAAATCACGACAAGAAGATAACAAAAGCGGAGGGAGTAAAGAGGACCGCGAGGCTGCTCGGCAAGAAGGATCAGTGTTGGGCGACCTTGCATGCATGTGACGAGTCCATGATTGTTGGTTCGTTATTCGCGCAGGCCAACAGTGCAAGTTTCCCTTGTTGTTTGACCCCATGCCATGATGCCCGAGTCTTACCCTTGTTCTTTTGTTTGGAGATGAGAAATGGAACACAGATGGTGCACGTCAAAGCATGTAGGGAATTCTTTGTTTTGTTTCATTTTCTTTCCTTTCCCTTCCGTCTTCTTCTTTTCTTTATTCTATTTTTCTTTCTTTCGTTCGTGATGGAATTCTGAACTTGGCCGGCAGCATGCCCGAACGGTCGGTTCCGGCTGCGCCCAAGACACCTATTCAATTTCGCATGTCGTCAAATTGGCAAGAGAGCGGCAGGGCAAGTGGAGAGAAAGAGACAAAAACGCCTCCTCATAAACGCATCCACGGCTTCAAGTGGACACGGCTCAACGCGAACATGTTTTGTCGTGTTGGTCGCAGAGTCTCGAGCCTCTCGACTCTTTTTTGTTCATCATGAAATGTGTCTCAAGCGCACAAAGCTCCTCTGGTACCATGTTCCAAGCAAGTCCCCGAACATGGCAGTTGTTCCCTATTTGTTCATCTAGTTGAGTGCTTTCGAGCAAAAAAAAAAATCAAAATAAAAGAGAAATACTACATCACCATGGTCTGTCATTTTGCCGTGAGAGCAGTTAAAGCCCGAGATGTCCCCTACGATTTGTCTTCATGTAGAATTGTCATGAATCACCAGTACACACCGCTTCTTTGCACAAACGGCCTCTTTCGGCCAAGAGAAAGGCACATCTTCCAACTTCACCATGGCTTTCCAAACCAAACAGATCCGCATCATGGCCGCCGTTGTCTGGAAAGACCTAGTGCTGATCAGATCTCCAGTGAGCAGCGAGGGGACTTGTGAGTTTGTAGTAATGCTTTCTGGGGGGGGGGGGGGGATAAAAAATAAAATACAGATGATTGACACAGATTGTCTATTCTAGGTCCGTTTCCGTCAGCTAACCTGGAATGTGGCATGGACGAATTTGAAGCTGCCGAGATGATAGTCAAGACACAATGCGACGGCCTCGACGTACGAGCCATTAGATGGACATCCACCTATGTATCCGACGGCGGTGGGAATATGCTTATGCTTTGCTATGCAACTGCAGACACTTTAACCGCTCCCATCTTGACCGCATGGGTGTGGAGGACCATGGAGGAGCTCGAGCGCGTGGGAATACCTACCATCGTAAAGAGTCTAATCATGAATACTGTGCGAGGATTCGATCGCTTGAGGGAGGATATATATGGCATAGAAAGTTGGCAGAAATGAAGGGCGGGAGGGAGAAACCGATCTTTCCACGTTGATCAAATCGCACCTGTTGCCGACTCAAGGAAGGTTCTAACTTGTGGCTCGAACCCGTGGCTTACGTGCGGACGTGCATAATCATATCGCAGTAAAAATCCATGGCCGTGGCTGCGCCACACCTTTAGCGTTGTTGGCTTCCCTTATAGCCCCAGCCTGCCAAACCTCATAACGTCCAATGTTGAACCCTACTAGCCACACCGCGCCCCGCCCCAGACGTCTGCTCTGATCTGTCCAACCAGACTCCAACCAAATCGTCGTGGGCACGATGCTGTGTCATCCACGACGACGACAACGCCTACGTGCTTCCGCTCCAGGCATCGCGCCCAGCATGCATACGCCATGTCCACGCTCTCTGAGCCTCGTCGACCGCGCCTGCTTCCTCAAAACCGCAAGCTCCGCCATCTAAAGGGTCTCTCTCTGCGGAACTTGTGCTTTGCCCCCGCGACGTCGTACACCTCGGACGACGGTGCCGCCATCGCAAGCCCTCACACGCTCAACAAGCTCAACAAACCCATCAAGCCCGGCAAGCCCGGCAAGCTCGGCAAGCTCCACGAAACAGGTCAGCTTCGGTCCTCACAGTCGTCCGAGACGCTGCGCGTCGATAAACTCCGCGTCGACAAGAAAAGGCCCGGATCCCAGCCTCGGCGAATCAGCTTGAATCTGCTCCATGCCAACCCTATCGCACGGCAAAAGAACCTCGAATCACTCGTCGACAGTTCGGTCGGCGACGTCTTTTTCTCGCTCCATGTGCCAGACTGCGACGAGCCCGTCTACATTAGCGAAGTCCGCAGCCGTTCTGCCGTGCGTTGTTATCCTATCCCCGCGTCCTGGTGCCTCCCTCCATGCTGACGTCAGTTTGCAGAACTTTGACTTTCAATTCTTCCGTCCCCCGTCTCAACCGACGTGCGTATCCCGAGCACGCATCCTCACCATTCGTGTCTGGTGTAAACGTCCCCAGCAAGCATCATGGATCTTTTTATTGGAAGAGGTGATTGATCTACAAAGACTCAACTTCATTGGGACTCTGATGGACCGTCAGTTCCCGCCCAATGCCCTTATTTTCCACCTCCAAGATGGCCTGTACTCGATCGACTTCCCCGCGCGCATCGCCGACCCGAAACCGGCCCCTCTGGTCGCCTCCTCTTCATACAATGCGATCATGAAGCTCGCCAACCTCGAGAGCTCCATCCAAGATGCCATCGACACCCAGCGCAAAATTATGCAGCAAATCAATGAAATCCTCGACCAGTCACCCCCCGATCCGAATCCCGCCGCCGACGAAGCCACTGCCCTCGTTGACAAGTATGTCTTGTTGCAACGGCGGGCGAACAGAGCCGCCGAGGCAAGACGCCACGAACTGCGAGAGTCTCTTCGAAGCCGGCGCGAGGCCATTGCGCAGGGCAGACAGGTTCAGGCTCTTGCGGATGCGGATGTCCAAAACAACAGCGAGAAGCTGGCTGCCAGCCTCGAGCTGGTCCGGCAGACAGAGCAGCAGATTCACGGCCAAAGACGACGCATATGCTCCGAACTTTGTGACATGTTTCCCATCACGCCCATACCAAACGCCCCGCCGCTGTCCTTTCAAATATGCAAGCTCCCCCTGCCGAATTCTCTCTACGATGCCGCCACCGCCAGAGTGATCAACGAAGATGTTCTGTCGGCGGCGCTGGGCCTCGTCGCCATGCTCACCCGCCACCTGCAATTCTACCTCTCCTCGCCTCTTCCGTACCCTTTGTTCGTCTACGGCTCCCGTTCCTACGTCCGCGACGACATATCCCACATACCAGACGCACAGCCTCAGCAGCGTCTCAGGCGGCGCGAATTCCCCCTCTACCTGCCCCGCGGTGGCTCAACAACCAGCCAATGGCGCTTCGAATACGGCTGGTTCCTCCTCAACAAGAACATTGAGGCACTCTGCGCATCCGAGGGCCTCAAAGTCGTCGACATTCGCCACTCCCTCCCCAACCTGAAATACCTGCTCTACGTGTGCAGCGCCGGCACGGACGAGGTGCCCGAGCGCAAAAAGGGCGGCATCCGGGGTCTGTGGGCTGGGAAAAGGCTCAAAAGTCGACATCACCATCTACGCGATCGCGGTGTCGATCACCTCGGCATCATCAGGCCTGCGTCGTGGTCGTGGTCGTCGCCGGCACGTTCGGCGCCGGCGCTGGATGCTGCTGATGGCGACAGCGCCGGCGGCAGTAGCACTGTGGGGAGTCGGCGGGCCAGCATCGACAGCGAGACGATGAACCGGCACGGGGACGCACTGAGGAGCGCCATGATGAAGATGGACGATGACGACGGCTGGGGCCACGACAGCGGGGTTGGTCTGCCGTTTGGGGAGGATGGGGGGTTTACCTTGAGGACTAAGGGGTTGAGGGAACGTATTGCGCAGTAGGGGGATGTCAAAGACTGTTGGGGTATTGGAGCATTTCCATCGTTTGTTGGTATTGTCTGTGCCCCTTTCGTGCATGGCGTTTTTTTATTTTCTTTCATTATATACATGCATATTGCATGAAGCGATTATCGTGGTGAATTCCGTTGTAGCTTACCACAACCTAGAGTAGTCACGATGGGTCGCGGGTAATCCGAAACTCTTACACCAAACTGTATAGCAACATGGTCGGAAACTGACCGTGCCAGTGACCACTAGACTCTTCTTCACGCGCGGACAACAATGAAGCAGATTAGGTCATTACTGATGATGATCTGCCCAAGTAACTTGTGGTTGGAGCTGCATAATAAAGATGCTGATTGCCGCACGGGTTTAGCAGGCAATGTCGCCAATTACCTAAGCCAAGCTCCACCTTTCATACCCCACTTCCAACCGCTTGCCACTGCCCTCACCGCCAAAAATATCGACAATTCTGCCCATGACTCCTGCATTCCGAGCCAGACTCTTCTTTTGCGCATCCTGTTTCGTCACAACCAGCCATTCACACATCCGCGTAGACAAAACAGCTACGTATCGTCGCCGCATCAACACACACACACTGAACCAGATTCAGCAACGCCATGTCGTCCATGCGAAACGCCGTGGCGCGGCGGCCGCACCGCGAGCGGGCGCAGCCGCTGGAGCGACGTCGTCTCGGTTTGCTCGAGAAGCACAAGGTATATATATCCAGACCATTATCTTTACCCTCCATACCGTACATTAATCTGACTGGTAAAAAATGTAGGACTATTCTCTCCGAGCCAAGGACTTTGGCAAGAAAAAGACGCAGCTCAAGTCACTGCGAAAAAAGGCCGCCGACCGCAACGAGGATGAATTCTACTTTGGCATGATGTCCCGCAAGGGACCCGGCTCGCGGATCCAGAGTGGAAAGAGCTGGGATGGAACAGTGCAGGGCGATCGCGGCAACAAGACCTTGTCGATGGAGACGGTGCGGCTGCTCAAGACACAGGACATGGGCTACATTCGCACGATGCGACAGGTTCTGGTCAAGGAGATTGCGCGTCTGGAGCAACAACTCGTTCTGACGCGAGGGCTGGACCATCTCGACGACGACGATGAAGACGACGACGACGGCAGGGGCAATGGCGATTCGGACGATGATATGTCTCTGCCGTCGCGACCGAAAACACCGCGCAAGATTGTGTTTCTAGACGACGAAGAGGAACGCGAAGGCGCCATGCTCGAACAGCTCGAAGCAGAGCAGGCGGATGAGGAA
Source organism: Claviceps lovelessii (assembly GCA_018360185.1). Lineage (NCBI taxonomy): Eukaryota > Fungi > Ascomycota > Sordariomycetes > Hypocreales > Clavicipitaceae > Claviceps > Claviceps lovelessii. Next base: position 7,875 of record SRPU01000314.1, on the reverse strand, counting down.
GACGAGGACGATGGCGCGCATGGAAAGAACAAGAACAAAAACCAGAACGACGAGGAGGACGTGGACGAAGATTTTGAACGAGCCAGGAACGTGCGTCGACTCAAGCGACAACTGGCGAATGCCAGGATGAAGGTCAAGGCATTCAACGACGCAGAGGCGGCGCTCGATGTGCAGCGCGCAAAAATGGCCAAGACGGCCACGTCGGGCGGACAGACACGGAGGGGCAAGAAGTTGTTTGTGCGGGCGAGAAAGCGCTAGGACGTGTATTGGACGTTTTTTTTTTCTTCTTTTTTTCCGTTATGATATTTCATTTTTGTCTGTTTGGCATTGATTTTCTATTCTTGAGCATCTGCACCGGCGTTTGGATTTCGTCAAGGTTGAACCGAAAGAGAAAAAAAAACGCGATATAATTTCAAACTCCTTTAACCTATCATTTTGCATGGCTGCTGGGTGTCTTTTGTGGGCAGGAGTTTCGTGTTGCATTCTTGACAATGAGGAGAAGGAATTGATATTGCGATTCTCGGGAGGTGTGCTGGATGTGTTTGGTGCGTGAGTCGCTGGTAGGGAAGGTTTGTATGTACAGATTTCTTGTTGAGTTGTGTCAATGCTGAGTCTCACGTTTGTGGGCAAGGTAGGTGGTGTGTGCGGGTTCTCTTTCATGTCCATATCCGATGCCATGTGTACAGGCAGCATCGATGGGTTCTTTGTCCAATGATGTCAATATCTAGATCTAACTTTATGGCACGGCAGGGTCTGTACAGGTCCCTGGTCAAATTCGGGTCAATGTTCAATCCCATATTTATAGACAGGTATGTACAGGTCCTTTCAATTAACGTCAGTATTTAGATCCAACGTTGATAGGCAAGGCAGGTATATACAGGTCCTTGTCATTCATGTCAATATTTCGATCCCAAACACGCATGCAACGCCTTCAACACCCCGCCCACGCACTTAAACAGCACCGTCAACACGCACAGCACAAGCGCAAACAAGCCCTTTGTCAGCTTGACCACCACGCGCGCCAGCAGAGGCAACTTGTCCTTTTCCCGGTCCTGCTCCGTCGAGCAGCGACTCCAGCCTCTCTCCTTGCCCAGACTCTCGGTCTGACTCTCGAGGTCTAGTTCGAATTCCTCCATCCTGTTGCGGCTCTTGTTCTCTTTGTTCTTCGTCTTCGTCTTCGTCTTCTTGCTGCTGTGGCTATCCACACCCATCATGGTACTCCACCGTCTCGACAACGACGGCCACGACGATTCGCGCTGCTTTCCCTCCCCGGCGGCAGCAGCAGGCGGCGGCGCAAACGTCCCCAGCGTTGCAGACGGACAGTGTCTGTCCTCGTCGGCCAGGGCGGCCAGCAGCAGCGCCGTGACGACCACGTCGAGGATGTAGCAAGCAGGGATTTGGGAGGCGACGCGCGTGTCGAGCTCGAGCCAGCCGGCCCCGGTGCCATCCCTGGTCAACTTGGCAATGTGGGCGGGAGACTCGTCGTGCTCGAGGGTGTACTCGACGCGCGAGTAGGCGGGGTTGCGATCCACGGTGACGCAAAAGGGCCGTTCCAGCGCATTGTGCACGAGGTAGTGCGTCGAGGTGTCGTCGTCCCATACGAGGCGGGCGCACTCGTTGGAGGCGGCCTGGACGGAGGCGGCGTCGTTGGCTCTCTGCGCGGCCATTTTGCTGGCGGCGGTGGGGATGAGGAGGGCGACGAGCCCGTCGCGGGCGGGTTCTCTGCGACATGTTTGTTGCAGAGTCGTCGTGAGGGCCTCGTACCAGTGCTTGGTATCGCTGGTGGTGGTGGTGGTGGTGGTGGTGGTGTTGCTGCTGCTGCTGCTGCATCTCCTTGATGTTGCTCCGCTGCTAGAGTGACGAGACGGCCTCGACGACGGATAGTCCCGTCTTGATGGCTGCCTGTATGGCTTTCCGGGGTCATGTCTCGTGAGGTTCACGTACGCGGACGCCGAGGTGGGATCGAGACGGAGCTTCCAAAAGGGCTGTGCCGTGCTCGACGAGAGGGTGTACACGGGGGCGTCGTCCTGCCGCGTGAACTTGAGGCAAAACACACGGCCCTCGGACGCGGATGCCTTCCACCCGTTGGCCACCCGCCATAGGTTCTTCAGATCCGCCGTGCTAGACGGCGTAGGGACCACGGGTGCCGGCTGCGTCTGGATTCGCAGGGGCCAGCGGCCGCGGACGGGAGCGGGACGCGCCGGACTCGTCGGCATGGCTGCTCCGACATCGTGACCGCGGCCGTGGGTAGTCGCCGCCGCCTCCCTGCTTGTAGACGGAACCTCTGGCTCCTCGTAGACGGACTGCCGGCTGATGACAGCTCGGGGAAGCCGCGTCGGGCCCATATGCACAGGCGCATAGTGCTGCTCCGCGAGCGGCACGCTGTGATCGTACGTCGGGAATATGGACCTGAGGGCGGTGGCGCCGGAGCCGCCCGTCTGCTCGTGAAGGCCATATTTGGCAATGGAGCTCCTCGACCGGCCGCTGCGGCTGCGGACGAGCGTGTTGGCTTCGGAAAAGGCCGTCCCGGTCCGGTCGGGGAGCTCGTTGGCCGTGGACGGGTGTTGGACCGGCACGTCCTGGGCGTCGGTCTGCTGCGGCGGGGAGACGGGAATGTGGTTCCCAAGGGGCCAGTTGGCGGGCGTGACAGGCCGGTTACGCTGTGCTGTGCTGCGATCCTGCGATTGCGACCGACGTGGATTATTCTGCTGCTGCTGCCGATGTTGCTGTTGTCCAGCGATACTGCCGCGAGGTGCATTCGACGACTGGGATTCGGGGCGCGGAAACACCGAGAAGCTGTTCCGCCGGTAACCCTGCTGCGGCGAGGACATGGTGGCGTGGTCCATATGTAGCAACGGAAGCCGTGTCGAAGAAGGAAAAAAGAAAAAAAAGAAGAAAGACGAACGGAATCCGTTGGTGCCGCGAACACAACAGAGGAGAGTCCCTGGAAGAAAGTCAAGAGTCGAGGGTAAAAACTAGCTCAACCGCAACATGTATCTTGCAGCCGCGTCGTGCCCTGCTGGTGCTCTCATCCCGCGCTCCCGATGAAGCGATGGCGTCCAACAATCACAGTCACAGTCACGAGCTTCCTTTCCAACGCGAGAACAAGAAATCAGCGAAGGGGGGAGCAAAAGGACGAAGAATAAGGCGATGGCCTGTACTTGAGACAAATGGAGTGTATCAGAGATCGGAGGAGAGCAGGGGGGGGGGGGGGGAAGCAGGGTTCTTGGGCGAAAACCAAAATAAGAAAAACAGGGCGGTATACACGCATATAACTACGATACATGGACCTCTTGACATTCAGGACACGGGCCAATGTATATGTGGTTCGCGCATCCAACGGCGGGAATTCCACATCCATCGCCCCAAACTCAGACTGGTGGATGTGAAACCGTGTACCTCGCACCGCGGCCGCGATCGCGACCATGGTAAGCGCTCTTACGGACGACTGAATGGGGGAACCGACTCCCAGTGGTTCGGTAGACCTGGCGAAGAAGAAAACCACAAAAGCTGGTCCGATTTCAGAGTTGGGTTCGGAAACATGCGGGAGACTAAATTTAGATCTGGTGGCTTGCCGGGGGTGTCGAAGCCAATGAGAATACACCAATGAGAGGAGAGCATCAAGAATGGACCACGGAGAATGGACCAATGAAAAAGGCATGCTGCGGGTAAGCGCCGTGCGGGAAGGCGGCGTGGGCCCGTTTCACGTGCGAGGGGGTCCGGAGGCAGGGGTGCATCGAATGGCATTGGATCATTGGATCATGGATGCATCTGCAACGAACTGCTGACTCAATTGCAAAAAAAAAAAAAGAAGAAGAAGAAAAAAAAGAAAAAAAAATATCACCCAGCCACCAGCATTGAGCGGCCAGCCGCATCCGCAGAAACGCCAGCCATCACGACGAGTCACCCACTTGGCACTCGCCGTGCGTGTCGCCTCATCCAAAGTACCACACGCAGCCCATCACCTATAACCAATCAGTCCATTCTCCCGCCCGTGCAACCCCCCTCGGCGCCGCAAGCCAGTCCAGTCGAGAGCGGACGGCGGGCGCCGCGGGATGCAAAAAGACATGACGGGCCTGGGACTTGGTGCCTGTTTCGACATGTCCTATCGGGGTGGCTGGGAGAGGAAGGCGCTTCGGGACTGGAGAGTCGTGTGCTGCGTGGTGCGGGCAATTGAGTGGCCAGGCGTTGTCGGCGGTGTTCTATTTATGTTTGTTTGTTTGTTTGTTTGTTTGTTTATTTTGCCTAGCGCATATATGGTGCTCACGGATGATGCATCCCTTGAACAGTCATAAGGCGCCAACCGGATCACTGATCCCCCTAAGATCCGGATACTTGGAAGATACCTACCTCACTGCAGCCAGAAGGGCCATGTATTATACTTCACTGTACTAAGTATAGGATAGTTAGACTTCTCTGATAGTGATGCTCCCTTGTAAACTCAAGTACCTTCTTTTGCGCCCTACTCCAATTGGTGAACTATGCCTGTCGTGACCTAGGTAGTTGGCGCCTCATGACTGTTAGGGACTGGATGGACATGGCCACGTATATTTGCATGTATGAGACTATTTCTTGCTGCAAAGAACGGCTCGGAGGCGCCCTCATCTGCCACTGCAGTGGATGTTGTATGAGGCAGAAAAGGTTGTCTCTGTATCCATGATTTTTTTATTTTATTTTTTTTGCTTTAATTCTGGTTGTTCATGTACCTGTTCTCAATGACAAACACCGTAGTAAGCCATGATCCATCCAGCCATCCCTCTACAACTCGTGCACCTCCCACGTCACAATCTTGTGTATAGTGTCTGCATAATGACTATACCGGTGCGCGCACATCTGGCGCCACAACCCGCGCGTATTTCCTCACTGCATGGCGTCTTTTTTGTGTGTGCCCGGTGCCCAGCGCCCAGCGCCCTCAGATACCATGGATATTCACCGTGGACTGGTGGTACGGACGAAACATTCAACATGTGAGGGTGGTCGAGCACATGGACACTCGCGCGGCGTGCTTTCTTTTGCGGCTGCATGCAGTACTATCGACGAATGCGTGCAAAAAGCACATGTCCAGGCATAACCTGGGATGAAGAAAGAACATGGAAAGACGATGTAGAAAGACGGTGGAAACAGAGGAAGAAGAGTGCATGGTCGGTACTCTACATGAAGCCGTTCAGAATGAGATTAGAAAAAAAAAAAGTAGAAGAAGAAAAGAAGAAATAGAAAACGGAAAACGGAAAACGCCAATCCCATGCAACCGCCGACAGGCTTCCCCCCCTTTCCCAAGTCCCCAGACCAGGCTCGCCTAGTCGCAACCCCGATAGAAAAGAAGAAAGAAGAAAGCAAGAAAGCAAGAAAAGGCATCACTCCTCCGGCCCATGCCGTCTATCCCTCGCCGTCATACCACCCACCCTCTCCGCCTGCCCCAGCTTCTTCAAATCTCGCTGCTTCGACAGGCGCACCTCCTCCGGCAGACCCCACCACTCGCGAATGAATTCCTCCTGCGCCGCCGCCATCTTGGCCTTGCGCTCGCGCTGCCGGTGCCGCTCCATGCGCATGGCGAACCACTCCTCGCGCGCGGCATCGTGCTCCTCGGGCGTGGCGTGCAGCTTCATGCAATTGTTCATGGCGTGGTGTTGGGTGCGGCAGGCAAACGAGACGGTAAAGGTGCGGCCGAGGGCACATGCTGCGAAGGCTGGGGGTAGCACGAGTTAGATTTTTTTTTAAAATTTGAATTTGAATTTGAATTTGAATTCGACTTGGAATTCGACTTGGAATTCGACTTGGAATTCGACTTGGAATTCGACTTGGAATTCGACTTGGAATTCGACTTTGAAACCGACAAATGGTATCCGCGGCTAGGAAAGAAAGAGACAAAACAAAGATACCGTGCGTGTGCGTTACCTTTAATCTCCTCGGCGCACTGCTTCCTCACCCGCGCGTAGTATATATCTCGCACTTGGGCCTCTTGCGACGCCGACAGCGGTAAGGGATTCCGCGACGGCACGCCGAGGCGCTCTTCGGGCACGTCGGGCTTGTCGGATGCCATGATGGCTTTCGCCGTTTGCGGACCTCGATATCGCCAAAAACAGAGAGAGAGGCGCAGCTGTAGCTACAAGTGCGTCGTTGCGAGGTGACGGGCGGCCCGCGCTGATTTGTTTTTTTTTTTTTTTTTTCGAGTTTCCTAAACTGCGCTTTGCTGGTGCGGCGTACAATATCGTGAAGAGCAGATTGTCGAGCGTCGAGCCCTCGAACGAAACGGGATGTAGTCGCGGGAATTGCTGGGATGGTGCTGCAGCCGTCTTGGAATCATGGTGATTCTTTGTGCATCCACATAATCAGCCGGTTCTGAATCCTGATGTGATGTCGGGGAGCTTTGTTCGGGCGAGGGTGGCAGTAACGCGCTTCACCGCCTGCCGTTCGGGGGAGTGCCCATGATCGAAGACGCAGACAGATCATGCAATGCAATGCAATGTCCTCTTGCATCTTTTCCACTCCAGTCGGACATGGAATTGTCGGAGAAAAAAAAACTCATCGAGGCATTCCAGTCAGCCACGCACCGCATCTGTCTACCATGAACTTTGACGCTCCATTGAGAAATGAAAGAGTCATACAAAAGGAATAAACGTGGCCTGCACGACAAGACGATGACGGTCCACCTCCTGCGCGTAGCTGCTTTTGCACACAATCCACTGCGATACCTTCGTTTGGTCAGATGGATTTGTCCACCCACTGTATGTACGTACATATCGAGACACTGCTTCGATATCACACCATGGCCATACGCCGGGGTATACACGTAGCATTGACTAACGCTGCTATTGAGAAACAACACCGTGGATAAATACAACCGCATATGACGAGCCTCCAAACACATACATGAGCCACTCCCATCTTCCAATGCGCCCCCGCCCATGAACATCCTGCAAATTTCTCCCCAATTAGTGAGCCTGGCTTCTTGTTTTTTTCTCGTCCCCTGAACCAGAGTCATTACATGTATTGTGACGAATTGGCAAGCTCCTGCGGGGGAGACGAAGGAGAGCTCGTATTGAAAGTGCTAGAGTCGTGCTGGTGCTGCTGCTGCTGCTGGTGCTGCTGCTGCTGGTACGTCGACGTCCCTGACAGCTCACTTCCCGTCGGGTAGACGTGATGCTGGAAGCCAGTCGACGGCTCGGACGGGTACTGCCCGGGTGTGCTCTGGGGATACTGCCCATGGTACGCTTGATAAGGGCCCTGGTTCTGAGGAGGCGGTTGATACGGTGAGTGTGGCTGATAAGGGCTCGGGTAGCCGTTCGGGGGAGGTTGTTGGTAATCACCAGTTACCTGGGGCGAGACGGGCTGGTGGTGGTCGGGATGCTTTTTCGGTTCCGGCTGTGGCTGTGGCTGTTGCTGTTGCTGTTGTTGTTGTTGCTGCTGCTGCTGCTGCATCATCATCACGGGAGTATCCTGCGATGGCGACGTGTGGGAGCCAGACCCGGTGGTGCCGATGGGGAAGCGGCCCTGTTTTCGTCCGCGGAGGAACATGACGAGGGTGTAGACAAAGGTGGCGATGAAGAGGAGCCTGTATGGAAGGTTATCAGTCTTGTTTGTAGGTTGAATGGTGAAAGAATAGAATAAAAGGAGTAGAGAAGAGATTAGGATGATGATGAAAATGACAATATATATAGAACGGAAAGCAAGAGAAGAAAAGAACGAGACAAAAAACCGAAAACAGAACTGAATATAGGGGGTATAGAAAAAATAGATTTACAAAAGAAGTAAAAAAGACCGAAACAAACATAGAAAAGAGTTGGAGAATAAGGTATAAAAAGTAAATAGGAAAGGAATGGAAAGGGATTTTTTATTTTTTTATTTATTTTTTTTTTTAAAAAAAAAAAAAAAATC
>SRPU01000313.1:0-22455 GCA_018360185.1 Claviceps lovelessii | reverse complement strand
CTTTTTTTTTTTTTTTTTTTTTAGCTCCTCCCCGAAAGTCTCCTACCATGAGCCTACACAAGTCAGCAAATTCGAATTCGACGGCTCTCTTGCCAAGAACTCCCAGGCCCAGCTCGAAATCAAGTTTACCGGTCAACTGAATGATAAAATGGCTGGTTTCTATCGGTCCACCTACAAACGAGACGATGGTTCCGAGGGCATCCTGGCCACGACCCAAATGGAGGCCACCGACTGCCGCAGAGCCTTCCCTTGTTTTGACGAACCGGCCCTCAAGGCAAAATTCACCGTCACCCTCATTGCTGATAAGAACCTGACCTGTCTGAGTAACATGGATGTTGCCAAAGAGACCGAAGTCCAGTCTGTCAATGCCGGCTCTACCACCAAAAAGGCTGTCCACTTCAATACCTCTCCGTTGATGTCCACCTACCTCGTGGCTTTCATCGTTGGCGAGCTCAACTATGTCGAGTCCACTAAATTCAGAGTTCCTGTTCGCGTTTACGCCCCCCCAGGTCAGGATATCGAGCATGGACGATTCTCACTCGATCTTGCCGTCAGAACTCTCGAATTCTACGAAAAGGTTTTCGGTATTGAATTCCCCTTGCCTAAAATGGATCAAGTTGCCATTCCCGACTTTGCCCAAGGTGCCATGGAGAACTGGGGCCTTGTAACTTATCGCGTCGTTGATCTTTTGCTCGACGAAAAGACCAGCGGAGCGGCCACCAAGGAGCGTGTCGCCGAAGTTGTCCAGCACGAGTTGGCTCACCAGTGGTTTGGTAATCTTGTCACCATGGACTGGTGGGAGGGTCTCTGGCTGAACGAAGGCTTTGCCACGTGGACTTCTTGGGTAAGTTGTATTTTTTTTCTTGTTCTTTTTCTTTTTCCTGTCTTGGAAAAACAGATTGAAAGACGGTGTCTTGAGTGATTTGCCGTTAACCAAAAAAATCTATTGCAGTACTCTTCCAACGTGTTTTATCCCGAGTGGAAAGTCTGGGAAAACTATGTTACAGACAACCTCCAATCCGCGCTGTCCCTGGACTCTCTTCGCAGCTCTCACCCCATTGAGGTGCCTGTCAAGCGCGCAGACGAGATTAACCAGATCTTTGACGCCATTTCATACTCCAAGGGATCTTGCGTTTTGCGCATGGTGTCTACCTACATAGGCGAGGATGTCTTCCTAGAGGGTGTGCGCCAGTACCTGAAGAAGCACGCCTTTGGAAACACCCAAACTGGAGACCTCTGGGCTGCTCTTAGCGCTGTCAGCGGCAAGCCAATCGAAGAAATCATGAGGGCCTGGACCAAGGAGGTTGGCTACCCTGTTCTGACCGTGACCGAGAACGACGCCGACAGCACCATTCATGTCAAGCAGAATCGTTTCCTGCGAACCGGTGACACGAAACCCGAGGATGACAAGGTCTTGTACCCTGTCTTCCTTGGCCTCCGTACCAAGGACGGTGTTGATGGACAAGTCGCCTTGAGAGAACGTGAGGCAGACTTCAAGGTTCCCAGCACAGATTTCTTCAAGCTCAATGCAAACCATACTGGAATCTTTCGGACTTGCTACACTCCTTCTCGTCTGGAGAGGCTCGGTCAGGCTGCCAAAGAGGGCTTGCTATCTGTCGAGGACCGAGCTGGTATGATTGCCGACGCCGGTGCTCTCGCCATCTCTGGCTACCAAAAGACATCTGGCGTGCTCAACTTGCTCAAGGGGTTTGAAACTGAGAACGAGTTTGTCGTCTGGAACGAGATTGTCGCTCGCCTCGGCGCCCTTCAGAGCGCATGGGTGTTTGAAGACGAGGCCGTCACAGAGGGTCTCAAGGCATTCCAGCGCCATCTCCTGAGCCCCAAGGCACACAAGATGGGTTGGACATTCTCCGAATCCGACGGCCATATTGAGCAGCAATTCAAGGCCATGTTGTTCGAGGGTGCTGGTCTCAGCGGCGATGAAAAGATTATCGAGGCTTGCAAGGACATGTTTACCAAGTTTATGTCTGGCGACAAGGCAGCCATTCACCCCAACATTCGAAAGAGCGTTTTTGCCATTGCACTGAAATTCGGTGGCGTCGAAGAGGTACTATTTCCTTTCCCGCAGTCATAGCCGCTCACACTTGTCGTGGTTGCGCGCGGCGGCATTTGGTTGTTGATGATTGAATACTAACCGGAGTCCCGGCACGATTTTAGTACGATAAAATTCTCGACTTTTACTACGCTTCCAGCAACAGCGACGAACGCAACACGTGCTTGCGTAGTCTGGGACGTGCCAAGCAGCCAGAGTTGATCAAGAGAACCCTGGGACTCTTGTTCAGCCCCGGCGTCAAGGACCAGGACATTTACATGCCAGTCGTTGGCCTGCGCACGCACCCCGAGGGAATCAATGCTTTGTACGAGTGGATGGAGTCCAACTGGGCGCTACTCTATGAGAGACTGCCTCCTGGCCTGTCGATGCTGGGCAGCATGGTCAACATTATGACATCTGGCTTCACCTCCAAGGCGCAACTTGACCGAGTGGACAAGTTCTTTGAGGGCAAGAACACCAACGGCTATGACCAATCTTTGGCGCAAAGCAGAGATGCAGTGCTGTCCAAGATTTCATGGCTGGGACGTGACCGGGAAGATGTAGCCGAGTGGGTCAAGACGAATGGATACACGAAGTAGAGAGATGCTTTGGCAGGAAGAAAAAAAAAAAAAGTGTACTGTATTTTTCATGTCGCAGGGGAATGAATATGCAATCATAGATTTTCCAGGATAAGAATCTTTAGGTAAATTATCTTTAATATTTCTATCTGAATTTCTATATTGTATTTACCGTGGTGGATTCATTTGGTGTTGACGAATTATTGGGTAAGGGGAAAGAAGACAAGATGAGGACAAGGACGAAAATATGTCGATTTAAATGGAAATAGGTTCTCTCAATTTACCCAATTATCGAGTTTTTTTTTTTTTTTTTTTTTTTTGCCTCTTCGGTCTGTCTGTTTGCACTTTTGTGACCGAGGACGGTAAAACAAATCAAGAATTTTCAAAACACAATAAATAGTAGTAGAGTAATAGTAGTATTAGTAGTAATAGTAATAGTAGTAGTAATAGTAATAGTAATAACACCGCGGCACCGACCTTTTCAGAGCCACTTGTCCTTGTTCTTCTCGGCAAACTCCTTCCAAGTAATGGGCTTGTCATCGGCCAGCAGATCCAGACTGGGCTGCAAATCAGCCCCGGCATAATAGCCCGGAGCCTGCAGCAGCAGCATATTCTCCAGCATTTCCTGCGCCGCGGGCGCGGGCAGCAGACTCTTGAATTTGTCGTGAGGCGTCTCGACATACGAGACCTTTTTCCCCGTCACCTCGGCCAGCTCGGCGACAATGCGGGCCGGGGTGTAGTAGGCCGTTGCGGCGAGGATCCGCGTCCCCTCCGTGTCGGGGAAGTGCTTCATGGCCGCCTTGACGAACAGGCCGGTGTCACGCGCCGCGTCCAGCAGCGGCAGCTGCGCTTCGTGCTCCTTGACGCCCTCGGGCATGGCCCACACGAGACCGTTGTCCTGGCCGTGGCCGTGGCCGTCTGGGTTCTCGGCCCGGCGGATGAAGCCAAAGAAGCCGCTCATGAAGACGCCCGGCTGCACAAACGTGGCGGGCACGCCGCTCGCGCGGATGTAGTCCTCGATGCGGGCCTTGCCGTCAAAGTGCGACACGTGCGGGAGACGTCCGCCGGACGCGTCGGTCACGTTGATGAGGGACGAGAAGATGAGGTGCTTGACGCGGGCGGCGCGGGCGGCGTCGGTGACGGCCTTGGCCTGGGCGAGTTCGGCGGCGGCGGACATGGTTTCCCAGAAGTTGGTGACGAGGAAGACGGTGTGGGCGTCTTGGAGGGCGGGGAGGGCGTCTTGGGGGGAGGACATGTCGGCCTTGAGGGTGTTGGTTACAGTTGTTATGATGATGAGGGTATAGAATGGGATGTTTTTGTTTTCTTGTACATGGGCTGGATGATGGTGATGGTGATGGTGGTGATGGTGATGGTGGTGATGATGATGGTGATGATGATGATGGTGATGATGATGGTGATGATGATGATGGTGATGATGATGGTGATGATGATGATGATGGTGATGGTGATGGTGATGATGATGATGGTGATGATGATGATGATGAAAATGATGATGATAACCCACCTGCACCATTTCTACCCCCTGAGCAGCAAGATCCCGCGCAGCCGGCTTCGTCACATCGCGCGTGACACCGCGGATGGTAAACTCGCTCGAGAGATGCTTGTCGGCGAGAACGGCCCGGATGACGGAACCGCCCTGGTTGCCGGTTGCGCCGAAGACGGTGAGGATGGCCATTGTCTGTGAGAAAAAGGAGAAGAAAAGGAAAAGGAAAAAAAAGAAAAAAAAAAGGAGAAAAAAAAGAAAAAAAAGGAGAAAAAAAAAGAAAAAAAAGGAGAAAAAAAGGAGAAAAAAAAAGGAGAAAAAAAAAGGAAAAAAAAAATAAAATAAAACCAGAATTTAAGAAATAACGAATGGAAGAAAAAAAAATCACTATTAAAAGGGTAATATAAAAATAAACCCAATATAAACCTTTTTTGTTTACGGCAATGGTAGATGGAAAAATGTGCGGTTGCAGAGAATTAGGAAACACTGGTTCTGATGGGCGAGATGGTGAGTTATAAATGCAGAGAGGGGAACGAGAGGATGGCTTTTTTTGTGCTTTTCTGGTGTGGTGTGCATGGCTGGTATGACGTGATGATGTGATGATGTTGATGACCTGCATTGTTGGTTTTATAATGTGGTCCGCCGAGTGGCCCCGAGTGGCCCCGAGTGGCCCCGAGTGGCCGACTCCGAACCGCCGAATGGCATCGCGCCGATCGGAGCGGTGGAGAGCTCGCCGCCCGGGCAGTGCCGGATTTGGCAGATGCCCTCGGTGCCGAGAAGGCTCCATCTCCGTACTATCCACACTTGTACAGTGAGGAGTGGCCATTCATCTTTTTTTTTATCCCTTTATATTTATCTTTTTTCTTTCTGCTTCTATTGTTTTAATTCTTAGGGTTTTCTTATGTCTGATGTTTTATTTTTTATTTTTTTATTTTTTGAAAAAAAAAAAAAAAATCGTCCGTGTGCGAGTTTCACCTCCCCGTTTCACGCCGTTTCACGGTTCTTCTTCTTTCCATCCACTCCATGGCACTCTGGCTTCCACGACTTTGTGGACCAGTCTTGCAAACAGAAAAGAATGCAAGGCCTGGCCACCAAACACAATCGGCAGTCAGGCGTGGCATCTGATGCGACTCATCGACCGCCAGGATGGATGGAGACGATGTGAGCCAAGAGCTCGACAGTGCTATTGATACTGTGACTGTGCCACTTCCAAGGCTGTGTCACGGGCCCCACTCCCACGTCATGACCTGATGGCCCCACCTTATTGGGCTGAGCGCACGTCGCATCGTCGCAGTCGCATCGGAATACCAGCCCGGGCGTTGAACCATTTTGGATCCAGTGCTTAAAGAAATAAAAAAAAAAGAAAAGAAAAAAAGACAAAAAAAAGGTCAGAGAGGTATAAAGCGGCCGAGTGTCCCGCCACCGCATCACTCGCTTTTTTGTGCTTCGCGTCTTGTTCTTCCGTGCTTACTGCTGCCGTCCGCACAGTCACCGTCATTCACCAGACACGAATTCACCAGACACGACACGTCAACATCACGCTTTGCGCAACACGAACGGGCTGCATTATAAAAGAGAAGAAAAAAGAAAAGAGAATAGAAAAAAAAAAAAAAAAAAAAAAAGGGGGGGAAAAAAAAAAAAAAAAAAAAAAGGGGGGGGAAATAAAACAAAGAGTGTCTGTCCTTGACGCTCTCGTCTCCACATCTGACATCTGCTCACAAACTTGAAAGGCTGAAGCTTCGAGTCTTGGCTGGCACATGCATGCAAGCTTAAAACAGACGGCTTTGACTTGACTGACGTCACGTCGCGCGCGCATCGCTCTCCATCGATTTTCCCATTCCCAACTTTCCTTGGGCATCATTCCTTTTCGCACTTTGCAGCTTCTCTTGCAATCTCATCATCGTTTCGACAGAGACGATACTGTTTGGTCAAGGCCGCAATGGAGCTCCCGTCCATCGCCAGCATCGCCTTGTACGGCGCCATTGCGCTGCTCAACATTATCAACCTGGGTCTGCTTGCCTACGGTATGTCGCCCTTTTTTTTTTTTTTTTTTTTTTTTTTTTTTTTTTTTTTTTTTTTTTTTTTTTTTTTTTTTTTTTTTTTTTCTTATTCTTTCTTTCTTTTTTTCTTTCTTTTCTTTTTCTTCTTTTTCTTGTGCGTATCCTTTTCGCTCATCCAACTAACCTGCCTCATCACAGCCGTCGATGACTGGAGCAAGTACTCCAACTTCTTCTACCGCTCCTGGTCGCCCTCCTCCGCCAACTTTATGCTCTTCAACACCGTCTGGACGTTCCTCGTGCTCGTCTACCTCGTGCTCGTCCCCCGCGTCGCCGCGGCCCTGTACTTGTCCATCGTGGCCTTGCCCCTCCTCGCCGTCACCACCATCTTCTGGTTCGCGGGGTCCGTTGCGCTGGCGGCCTTTCTCGGCGTCGGCAACTGCGACGGCGGCGGCTTCTGCAGCGTATACAAGGCCGCGCAGGCGGCTACGGCCTTTGGCTTCTTCATCTGGATCATGCTGGCGGTGCTGCTTGCCTTTGAGCTGAGGACGTTTTGGAGGAACGGCATGAAGGGTCAGGCGAATGCCGATGTGCCGGCCACGCAGATGAACAATCAGGCGCAGAGCCAAGTCCCAGCTCAGGTGTAGAGGCGAGAAGAACAGGCACACTTGGTCGGTCGAGTTGGACTGTTGGGACGTGGAGCAGTCTTGGTTGTGCTATTTGCCGGTGGAAAAGGACTCCAAGGAGTATGGAATGTAATGTAATGAATGGGCATCATGAGCATAGGCGATTTTGTCTATTTTCTCTCTCTTTTTTTTTACCCTCTTTTTCCCTCTTTTTTGTTTTTTTTTTGTTTTTAACTTTTTTTTTTTGCCCTTTACTCGTGGCGGGAAGTGATACCCTCGCGCTCGGATGCGCCGACCAGACGTTTTGGGAATGGGAGGGCTTTAGACTTTGGACGCTTTGTCCGAGTTGGATACTCGATTCCAAGTCACGGCGTCATAGGAATGAAATCTGGAGTCTGGGTCTATAGGTATAGATTGGACTCTAGACCCTGGAGCGTCTACTTGCCATCTGCCACGCTGCACGTTCGACCGAAGCACTCTTTTCTGTGCCGTCGTGTGTCGTCTCGTCTTGTCCTCACTTTGTCTGGAGCCGAGCCCAACTGTCACGTGCCCGTGGGCAGCATAGATAGTAGCAGCTCCACCATTGTACGATGGTAGGGGGATAAGAATTCTACATCATTACATTGTGTGCATGTGCACTTATAGTTAGTAGTAATTGCATGTTTATAATTATACTAGAACTAGAACCAGAACCAGAACTAGTTTTTTATTGCTTCTTTTTTATTTTATTATTTATTATTCCTTCTATTATTAATTATAAGCAATTAATATCTAAAGATATACTAATAAAGATATAGATTTTAGATACTTAATGCTTATACTAATTTATTTAGGTAAATAATATTAGTAGAATAATATATTAATAATAATAATTAATTAAGTATTTAGCTATTTAGTTTTACCTATACTTTAGTAAGGATTTATATAATTTTCTAGTTAAGTAGGCTAAGAGTTATAAGAAATTTAAGAGATTTCTATATAAATAGGAAAAGTTAGTAGTATAATTTATACTATAACTATTACTAAAACTATTAATAATATTTAAGCTAAAACTACTAAAGATATAATTATAAGAAAAACCTAATTATATAAATTTATATTAATTATAAAGGTATTATTTTAGTTTTTTATAATTTAGACTTAGAAAGAGGCTATATTTTTTAATAGGTTTATTTCCTTTAACTTTTATAAATACTAATATAATCTTTATAAATTTATTAGAAAAAAAGTTTAAGTAATTATAGTTAAAATTAGAAGCTATTCCTTATATAGCCTTACTATAATTAAAAAAGTAGTAATAAAAAACTTAATTAATACTAAAAGTAGGTAGGAGTAAGCTATTAGTTTAAGATATTAATTTAGTTATACTACCTAACCCTTTTTAATAAATCTTATATTTACTATTACTATTAGTAGTATATAAAAATATTTTAAAATTTAAAGAGCAGTCTTATTTATAACTAGTATTTCCCTATCCTTAGAGATTATTATTATTATCTTCTTTATTTAGTGTATCTTTATCTCTAATTTCTATATATAATAATAGTATACCTATAAATTAAAATATAAAGTATAGACTATAGCTAAAAGAAAATAGGAATAATATACTCTAAAATACTAAGTAGCTAATAAGGTTTATAGTATAAATTATATAATTATAGGCTTAAATATATTAGACCTTAATTAATTTATTAGTAAATTAGAAATCTTTAGCCTCCCCCTTATTCTTAGCTACACTAGCACTAACTATAGTTATATAATTATAATTAAGAGCCACTAATATTAGTTTTTTTAATTCTAGTATTAATAATAAAAAAGGCTAGGGAATTATAGCTAATAGTAAGTCTATAATAATAATCTATAAGTATATACTAGCTTTTATATAATACTTAAAGAATATAGCATTTAGTTAGTTAAAATAGGCTATAAAGAAAGTCTAGATTTTTTATTTAAAAGGCTAGGTATTAAATTAGTATAATAAATTACTTATAAAATCTAAGTGTAAACTACTTAGAGAGGTATTGCTAAAGATAATTTATAATTATTTAGTAAAATAATTCTAAGAGCTATAAAGCATAGCACTAGAATATATTAAGTTTACTAAATACACTCTATAAAAGCATTATAATAGTAATGATTTAATAATTTTTATTTATAATTTATTATATAATACTAAAGCTTATTATTAGAATAAAACTATATAATTATATATAGTATATTAGGCATTAGATCTATATATATAGATAATTATCCTACTACTAATAGCTAATATAATAATTAACTAGTTCCTTATATAAATTAAAGAGTGTAAAACTATAATTATAGCACTAGCTAAGGAGAAATATAAGCTTTTAGCTAATTAGTATTTTTATAATGCATCTTACAGTATAATATAAGGATAATTTTTTCTAAAGCTATAATAGTAATATAGTTAGTACTTTATAGAATAATAATATATTTAATTAATAAATATATAATTCTAAAAACTATAATAATAAGGGATAATTATCTTAAAATCTTAGTTAGTACTCTAATGCTTATAGCAATAACTTTAATTATAAAGAAGCTTAACTATTCTATTAAGGCATTATATAAGGTAATAGGTAATAATTATTATTATAACTATATTTATAGTTTAATTAGTAGAGATTAGTAAGAGATAGGTTTATACTATTTAGTAATTATTAGTTAAAGCTAATCTCTACTATAGTCTAGCTAATATAGGCTATATATTTAGTAAATAAATAGGATAACTAGTTATAGTTATAAGATAATAGTTAATTTATAAATATAATAGGTAATATAATAAAATTATAAACAAATACTAATATAAATGCCTAAGTCCTTTTCCCTAAAGTAAAATAGCAGGAGAATTACTAGGAAAATTAGGGTAGTATTTTAATAAATAATAATTAAAGGGAATAAGTATAGTTTATAGAAATTAACTGCTTAGTGTAAATATATTATTTCTACTCTATATAATTTGCTTTAAATAATACTTTATTTAAATATCTTAAAAGGGATTATAATATACCTAAATAAGTATTATTAGTAGCTTATAATTAAATTTTAGACTCTTACTTTTTTTATTTAGCTTATACTATAGGTAATTATATTATATTATAAATAGATAATATCTTAGAAGTAGTAGTAGCGCTAAAATAAGCATTATTACTTACTAACTAAATAACCCTAATACTAATTTATTAATCTATAGTTAATCCTTAAAAAAATATAGGACTAGGATATGCATTCTATGCTTAAATATATCTTAGGTTATAGATTTATCTAAATCTAATAAAGCTAGATATTTAATATAATATATATTATAATATAGGCTGTTTAGTTATACTAGCGGACAGTACCTAGGTTGTATAATTATACCTAAAACTTAAGATTTAAATGTAAGCAATACCTATTAAGGTTAGAGGAATTAAATTAGATAAATTTTAGATAGATAAGTATATATTATTACTAATAAACTTTATAGAATAAACGCTAAATAGTACATTAGTAATTGCATTATTTATATACAAAGTAGCCTTAGTCCTATTACTAACTATAAAGCTATTAATTAGTACTAACTATATTATACTAAAGAAAATATATATTATAGTTAGTAAAGAAAAAGTAATTATTTAAATATATAGTAATATTACTATACTAATAGCGGCTTAGTATATAAAATAAAGAGTAGATATACTAGTTAAAGCTTATAATATAGTTATAATTCTAGCTAGGGAAATAGCACTAATTTTAATTATATATTATTTAGTAAAGCATAATTAAGTATTATTTAAACCTAAGAAGATATAATTATTAGGGATTTACGCAGCTATAGCTAATAGTATAATATAGAAGGTTATTATATAAAATACAGGTACTAGGACAGTAGTTATTAAACAAAATTAGATATTAGGTTAATTTAAATCTATTAATCTAGCAGCAACGGTATGCGTTATAGACGTTAATTGTAAACTAGATGCATTAGATTTAGCACTAGTTACAGAGGACTATAATAAGAAGCATTTACTAATACCTAAATAAGTTAAAAAAGATATAAATATAATTATTAATAATAAGATAAAGGTAAATTTTTATAATTTAAAATGCCTAGAAAAGACCTAATAAATTTATTAAATAATTTAAGAATACTAGCAATTATTTATAAATAAGGGTTTTGCTATAGTCTCTAAAGATAAATAAATATAAATTTAAATAAAACCTAGTTAGTAGAATATAATTCTAAAGAAATACTAAGTATATCTAGTAGGACTAAATAATTATTATATTATTAAATAAACTATATAAAAATTATTAAACGCTAAGAAAGCATACTAAATAGTAGGATAAGTGCTATTTACATTCTTAGTATTTATTATTTAAATAGGATAAGAGAATTAATAAAAAGGATATATAGTAGTGGATATCTATAGATTAAATGCAATATTACTATTAGATGCTTATCTAATGCAGCAACAGGACAAAGTCTTAGGTAAAATAGCGAATACAACACACATTATAGTAATAAATATAATATTATTTTACTATTAATAGTTAGTTTACCTAGATTTGCAATAGGTATTAATAGTTATTATATATAATAGTTAATATATATTTAATGTCCTAATTATAGGATATAAGGGCTCTAATGCATACGTTTAATAATAAATAAATAATTTATTATAAGATATAAGGGCAGTAGCATATTATAATAATATTATTATTATATCCACTAGCTTTAAATAACATATTAAGGATTTATAAGCTATTTATTAGCGGTTACTTAATGTAAATATGTTAATTAGCCCTAGGAAAATATTTATAGCATATTCTAAAACTAAAGTGTTAGGCAAAATAGTAGATTTATTAGGTATATCTACACTAGCTAAGAAATTAGCAGCAGTTAAATAATTAGAATTCCCTAAGACTTAATAATTATTAAAGCATTTGCTAGGATTTACTAGTGTATTATATTAATATATCCCTAAATTTACCTTAATTATTAAACTATTATAGAATTATAAGATAAATCTACTCTATATATACTAAGTTATTAAAAAAGACAGCCCTAATGGAAAACCGCTAAAGTTAGGAAAACAGTCTAAACTAGTAAGGTATAATTAGGTAAAAGCAATTAGTATGTTATTGCTAATAATAAGGGAAGTTAATGTATTTAATAAGTTAAAAGCAGCTTTAATAAAGAATATAATTTTAATACTGTTTTTACTAGAGAGATAATTATTTATTAATTTTAATATATTAGGCTAGAGGATAGGTATTATAATATATTACATTAAAGATAAGGCAATTATAAAGTTAGGATTAAATACTAATACTATAAAATACCCTCTATATATAGCTATTTAGCTAATTGCCTTCTTATTAAGAACGTTATTAGTAGCGGAAAAACGTTATTAGTTAACTAAACTAAAGGTTTATAGTTATATTTAAATGCTCTAAAAATTATAATATTAGATTAAAGCAATATAAAGGCCACTAATTATATATTTTATAGACTATAACTTAATTATTAATATATCCTAATAGCTAAATATAGTAAACACTATAAGTTAATATATAGTAAATAAGAAATTAATCTAAGTAATAAAGTATATTAGCTAATTTAATATCTATATTATATATAAGCTAGGTAAAGATTACCTAATACTAAATATATTAGGTTAATTAAAAACAACAGTGCTAATATATAATAAGAATACGCTAGAATAATTAAATAATATACTAGATAATAGGCTAGAACTATAGTAAGATTTTAGTAAAGTAATGTAGTTGTAATATAACCTAGTTATAGCACTAGTCCTAGAAAATACAGTGCTATATATATAGTAACTATTAGCATTATTACTAAGTATATTACCTAAATACAAATATTTAATATAATTAAAATATAATATAAATCTAATATAGAAACATATTAAAACAGTATTAAAAGGCAATAATGCATTAGTACCTAAGAATAGGGTAGCTTTGCCTTTCTACTAGAAGAATAAGTTACTTTAGAAAATAACTCCTAGTTTCTAACTATAGTTATATATTCTAAAATTAGTAATAAATAATCTATTTAACTTTATCTACAATAGAAATTATATAGAATATATAAAGTTAAGTGAGATTATATAATAGTTCTATATTTACTAGGGGTTATAATAATTAAGGGAATATTTATAATTATACTTATTATATTAAATATATAAACTAAAATAATATTTATAACATAGAAATTTATAGCCTTTATTATTACTACTAATGCTATATTATATAATTTTAATTAACTTTTTATTATTATTACTAAAATTAGTAGAAGGTAATAATATACTCTTAGTAATAGTAAATAAATTTAGTAAGTAAGTTATATTAGTGCTATATTTAAATAATATTATAGCAAAAGAATATATAAAATTAATATATAATTATTTACTAATAGTAAACTAGGGATTGCCTAAAGTAATAATTAGTAATAGAGATACTAGATTTCTAGCGGGATTATAGAAAGCATTTTAGGAATTTATTAGTACTAAATTATTATATTTTATAGCTTATTACCCACAAACAGATAGCCAGACTAAGCGTATAATATAAATAATAGAATCTATAATTAGAATATATATTACAAAATTAAATAATAATAGGTTACAGCAATAGTTATTACTAAGATTATAGTTTAAGTTTAATAACGCAAAGTTAGCAATAACTAGGTATACCCTAAATAAGATTGTTTTAGGTTTCTTACTAAACAATATATACTTATTATTATATAACTAAAAACTAGAATTATTAAATAAGCTATATAAGAGGTTATAAGCTTATAATGCTATTGTTCTAGCATCTATATATATAAAAAAAATTTATAATAATAAATATAATATATTAAATTAAATAAGCAATTATACACAATCCTACAATTAATTAGCCTAAAATATAGTCTAAAGTTTGTAGGACTATTTATAATTATATAGTAAATTAGGAGATTAGCTTATAAATTAAAATTACTAAATATATAGTAAATATACCTAGTAATATTAGTGGATTATTTAGAACCATTTATTAATAATGCTTATAATTAAGGGTTAGGAGTTATAGCACCTATATAATTAGCATTATATAAAGTTTAAAAGATAATAGCAGAAACTAAATATAATAGTATAATAAAATACCTAGTTATATTTAATAATTTAGCGCTATTTTATAATTAATAGATAATGTGTCGGGGCCAGAGAGACATGGGCCACAGACAGGTGGAAAGAGGTCATCGTAACGACTAAGGGCATTGGACCTTGGCGCGATGTAATTAGACTATCTAATTAAATAGTATAAAAAGGTTCTAAGCCCTTAAATAGTTAAAAAATATTATCTGTTTCCTATTTTTTAATTTTAGTGTATAGGTGTAAAAGCACCTATTACTATAATGTTCTAATAACTTAGCTATAGTTGCTGCTATATTAAAGATATTCTATATTTTATTATAAATCCCTTACTATTTTTAACTTTCTAATATTTTAAACTATTTAATTAGAAAGAATTCTAATTATTTATAACTTTTCTTATATAGGTTTCCCTCTTTTAAGTGCCTGCTTACTACTATTATAATCTAGAATATAATAGGGAGCTTTATTATATTTATAGGTATACTACTTCTTTTAGTATTATATTTCTTTTCCCCCTACTATAAATAGTAGTTTTGCCTAAATAGAATATATTTTCTAGTCTCTATAAATTTATTATATTATTAGGAATAATAAAGTATAATTAGAGACCTTAATTTAAAGCTAGACCTTATTATAACTAACTAGACTTATAAAACTAAGATAATTAACTATAAAAAAACCGCTATAGTGTATTTAAATTATTTAATTAAAAGCATTAAAATATTATAAAACTTAATTAGTATAAGAAAGAAACTCCCTTTAGATTACACTTAATAAAATCTAAGTTAATAACCCTTAGTATATAAAGATATAATACTAATATATTAAAAAAAAAGGAGAATTTATTAAAACCTACTTAGAATGCTATTACCTCTCTCTCTAAAGTAGAGAAGGCTATAGATTATTTAATTATATTTAATTTAATTAAATTCTATATTATTATATTAGTTATAGGTATTTTCCTTTTTATAATTTAAAATTCCTTTATTAAAATCCTAGTCTTAGTATATAATATTATAGGGAAAGATAGCCTAATTAATCTTATTAAATAATAATATAATTTATTTTATAATAAATAGATTACCTATAAAGAAAGAAAACCTTCTAATTAATTAATCTATCTAATTTTTATATCTATATTTAATAATATTAGTTCTAAGGAATAGCTTAAACTAATTTTAATAGCCTTTTCTTCTTTCTTTAACTAAGTTAGTATAAAATAACTAATACCTAACCTTACTTTTAAAGAAAACCCCCTTTTTATTAATATATTTAATTTTATTAGTTTTATTAAGGATATTAATCTAAAGACCTTTACTAAGCTTCTTAAGGAAACCCTTAGTAAATAGAGTGCTTTTATATTTCTTTAAAGTAATTATTATATTAATTTATTTACTAGAGAAGATATTATAGATTTTCTAAAGGATTTTAAGGTAAAGATATATACCCTTAGCCTTCCTAATAATAAATAGTGCTAAATACTTAAAAAAGAAGTTACTTTTAAGCTTTATAAGAATATTAAAACCCTTATAATTATATATTCTTAGTAAAATACTAAGGAAGCCCTACTTCTTTAATACTAAGCTACCCCTTAGAAAAGGACTAAAAGTATAATAAATTAGCTTAAAAAACTTAATATATAATGCCTTTAAATATTCTCTAATACCTATTTATAGTTATAATGCTATTAGGTATTAATATTAAAAGCTTTCCCTAATAATTAGAAGACTCTCTCTATATAATTTATATATATTTATAAAGCTATTTCTAGCTAAATTATTATTAGCTTTATAAATAAGTAAGGGTTTAGTAGAAAGTAGTTTATTTATAAGAAATATAAAGCCTTATAAATTAAGCTAAATAACTATATAAAGATATATTTATAACTTAAGAATTATAACTTTATTAAAATTATTAGTGCCTATACTAATAACTAAGTATTTAATTATAAAAAAATCCTTTAGCTAGCTCCTTTTATTACTAAGAATTCTTAAGGGACTAATATTTTAGCTATTAACTTATTTCTACTTTTATTTTAAGATAAAAAAAGTAGTAGCTATAAGAATTAAATTAATACCTTAACTAAAAAACTTAAGAAACTATAAATTACTATACTTTAAGGTTAAGTGTAATTATTTAATTCCTTATAATATATAAATAAAATACTAAAATTCCTATACTTTATATTTTATAATATAGTATAGGCTAGGGAATAAGAAAAGTATATTAATATTTACTTTAATATTTTTAGCGCTAATAAATAGCACTTTAATTACTACTTCTACTATAATAAGGAAGGCTACTACCTTAATTAATATAACTTCTTAAAATATAATTAAAAGATTAGGTTTATATAATATAACTCCTAAGCTTAAATCCTTATTATTAGGGATAGTTTATTAAAGTATTAAGTCCTATTAATTCTTTATAATTTATTTCTTAATATAAGGAGTTATATTTATTACTTAGCTATTTTTTAAGTTAAGCACTTTAGGGACTATACTATTAACTATTTTATAAATTAGGTTTTAAGCTATAAGAATATTCCTATTAACTATTAAATAATATTATTTAATAAGAAAAAGATTATAAATAATATTATTAAATAATTAAACCTTTTACTTTATAAACCTAAATAATAAAGGCCTATGCCTACTAAGGTTTTAATAAAAGAATTATAGCTTATAACTAGAATTATAACCTTAAAAAAGGTTAGGGAGCCTTATAAGATAAAGATAGCTATTAATATTAATATATTAAAAAGGGCTTAAGTAAAAGAAATTATAAATAAACCTTTAATTAAGAGTTATTTATAAACTACTTTAGTAAGTTAAACTTAAAAGAAAAGTTTTAATATTATTAAGTATAGAAAAGAGTCCCTATAAGACTGCCTTATTACCTAACTATATAAAGAGGTTTTTAGTAAAAAGGTAGGGGTAAGCTTATAAAACCTTTTTAAGCTCTTTTTACTATTAATTAGGTTAGCTATTAGTAAATACTCTACTTATACTAAGGGAATTAAGGAAGTTTTTTATTATAATAGAATATTAAAGTTAGCTAAAGCAATTTAACCTTAAGACTATTAGCACTAAAAAGTATAAGAATTATTTAATTAAAAAATAATAAGCTAGGTTATTTAGACTATAACTAAGCTTATTAAAAAGAATAAGGGAAAAAATACTAAAGAGCTTAGTATATAACTAATTAGAGATGCTATAATTAAGGTTAGTAATACCTTATAAAAGTAACTATAAGAAAGGCTAGGAGTAAAAACTTTTTATATTAACTTACTTTACCTAAGCTATAATTTATTTAATTATATTAAAACTAACTTAGCTTAAATTAATTAGGTGCTAAATAATAAG
The DNA here is from genome assembly GCA_018360185.1 of Claviceps lovelessii. Taxonomy (NCBI): domain Eukaryota; kingdom Fungi; phylum Ascomycota; class Sordariomycetes; order Hypocreales; family Clavicipitaceae; genus Claviceps; species Claviceps lovelessii. The sequence continues at coordinate 5,163 of SRPU01000313.1, read as the reverse complement.
AAATAGACTTATAAAGTAGTTTATTTATATATAATAGTAGGCTATTTATAAGACCTTCTCTACCTATAGGTTTACTTTAAGGAGCTAAAAAAACTGCTTATACTAGCTTTAATTAATTATAAGTTATAAGGGAACTTAATTATAAAAGAATTTATATATAAAGCTAGTTTAAAAATATATTTAATAAATATTAATACTAATAGCACTTCCTACTTAAATAATATTATTAAACTTAAAAGAAAAGTTTATATAAAGCTCTTTTTTAGTAATATTTAAATATTAGTATACTTTTATATAGCATTTAATATAGTTTTAGTCCCTTTAATTCTAGGAATGCTATTTATTTAATAAGTATAAATATTATTTAATTATAGCTAAGGCTATAGAGAGCTAAGAATAAAATATTACTTTAGAAATATTATAGTTATATTTTATACTACTAAATTAGTTATATAGAATATAGTTAATAAGGCACTGCCCTTAGAGGTTATAGTTAACTTACTTATAATAAGTAAGGAAAAGTTAAATAAAAAGTTAAAGCTATTTAATTAAATAATATAAGAAGAAATAGACTTTAAATTAGAAAAAAATAAGATTTTAATACTAATTACTAAAAAGAAAGAGAATAAAATTATAGCGCTTATCTTTAAGTAAGCCCTTTCTAGTTAGACTAACTAACTAAATAATACTACTAAGAAAATCTAGCTATCTTACTATATATAATTATTTAATTTAATAGTGAATACTATATATAAATATATTAGTTAAAAGGTGCATCCCCTTAATAATATTCTCTTTAATAAGTTTATCCCTAATAGAGACTTAAAGTAAAAAATAAAGAAGTAGAATAAAGTTAAGGCATGCCTTAATACTGATAGAAAGTATAAGGAATTTATTATAAAATAATTCTTTAAATATTTAAAGGGATTTTAGTTAACTTAAGAAAGACTTAATTAAATAGTTTATAAGATTAAAGAATATTTTATTTCTTAAGAACTTAATGTTTTTAAAGAGATTTTTAGTAATAAGGAGGCTACTTTAGGCTAGGACTTATTAAATATTAAAAAGATTAACCCCTTTATTATACCCCCTTAAGTTATTAAGGTTATTAAGCACTTAGCTTAGTAAGTAAGATTAATTCTAATTCCTTATACCCTTTAAGAAAAATTAATTAAATTATTAAAGAAAAAGCTAAATTATAGTTTATTAGAAAAATTATATAGTTTTTATTAAAACCCTTATTTTTTAGTTATAAAGAAAGATAAGGGGATTAGGCTAATTCTATTTACTATAAAGTATAATAATATTACTATTTAGAATATAGGTATTTTATAAGGTACTAAATTATTTAGTAAGGAATTCTTAATATATAAGATGCTTTTACTTATTAACTTCCTTTTTAGGTATAATTAAGTAAAATTAGCTAATATAAGCTAGGACCTTATAATAATTATAACTTCTATAGGACTTTTAAGGCTTTACTGCTTACTTTAAGAAGCTATAAACTTAGTTATATAATTTATTAAAATTATAAAGTACATTTTTTTTAACTTAATACCCTATATTTATACGCTTTTCCTTAATAATATTACTATAAAGGGACCTATTACTATATATAATAATACTAAGATCTTACCTAAAGTCTAAAAATATATTATAGAATATTTAATTAATTTAAATAATATTCTTTTAAACCTTAAACTTACTAGTTATACTGCTTTTATAGTTAAAAGTAAATTCTATTAACCTACTACTATTATAATAGGGTATATTTATAAAATATATAGCTATAGGCCTACTAAAGAAAAAATTCTTAAGCTTAAGGAATAGGTTACTTATAATAATTTAAGGGATATATATTCCTTCCTTAGCCTTACTACCTTTTACTATCTTTAAATACCTTATTTTACTATAATTATACTACCTTTAGTAATATTACTATATAAGAAAATAAAATAAATATAGGGCCTAGAATATAAGGAAGCTATAAAAAAGGTAATTAATATAGTAACTAGCATACTAACCTTATAATTAATTAATTTAACTAAAGGCTATAGAGATATTATACTTATAGTTAATGCTAGTAATATAGGCTAGGGTGCTACATTCTTTTAAGAGTATAAAGGTAAGTAATACCCTATATAGTTTAAAAGTAGTATATAGAATAATACTAAGGTTAAATATAATATAACTAAATAGAAATATTATACTTTACTTTATACTTTTTATAAACTTTATATTTATTTATTTAGGATTTCCTTTATTTTAAAGACTAATTTAATAATGCTAAAGTATTAGCTTTAAGGCGCTATTAATAATATCTTTAATACTATTATTACTTATTAGCTTAGCTATATCTTTCTCTTTAACTTTATAGTTTAATATATTTCTAAAAAGTAGAATTAAGCTATAAATAAGCTATTATAAAAGGGTTTAGGCCTTTTTAATAATTTAAATAAGGTTATAAAAGAGAATATTAAGAAATTTATTAACCTTTAGCTTAATATTAATTAACTTAGGGAGGTAGAAACTATACTTTATAACCCTAAGTTAAGGTAAATTATTCTTTATCTCTAAACTTTAGAGAAACTATTTAATTAATTAGTAAAGTACTTTTATTACCTAAGGAAAAAGGCCCTAAGGTTTTTTCTTAAAGGTAGAAAGCTCTTTAAAAGGCTTACTAATACTATAAAAGGCTCTATACTTATTATAAATAACCTAAATAAGCAGTAATTAATTATTAAGGCTATTTATCTCTTAATAGCTTATAAAGATATAAAAGTAGTTTATTAAGCAGCCTATTAAAGGTATTATTAAAGGAAAATATAGAATATAGTATAAGAAATACTTTACTATTATAAGGTTTATTAAAAATATATACCTTAGTGCCTATATAAGATTATAATACCTATTACTTTAGGTAACCCTATAAGTAAGATTTATATTAATACTTAATACCTACTATTTAATTATAAATATAAGTATTTTCTAAAAGCTAGGTATAATTTTATAGGCTAGGTTAAAGCTATGCTAGTATATACTACTACTATTAAAGCTATTTAAAAGTTTCTTAATAATTTAATTAATAGGTTTAGCTTAATTCTATTTATTATTTATAATAAAGGGCTAAAAATAAAAGGGAAACTAAGCAAAGCCTTAGCTTAACTAGAAATAAAGGGTATATAAATATTTAGATATAACTCTAAAGTAAATAGCCTTATAGAAGCTAGGCATTAGTCCCTAGTATTTATACTTATAAAAATAGGTAGCTTTAATAGGAAGTAGCTAAGGTATTTTAAATAAGCTCTTCTTACTAATTATATTATAATTAAATCCTTTTATAGCTAATTAGCCTTTTATTTTATTTATAAATAGAAGCCCCTACTGCCCCTTAAAGTAAAATTTCTAATATAGTAACTTATTAACTAGAATAAAGTAACTATAGTATAAGATCTTTTTAAGGCTAGGATCTATATTCTTTAGTAAAAAGAAGAAGATATTACTATAATATAAAATAAAGTCCTTTAATTTTAAAAAGGATTTATAGTAAAAATAAATAAAAACTAAGCTGCTTTAATCTAAAAACCTTTTAATTAATTAGTTATAGGGGATCTTATTTTTATTTATAATATATACTAGTTTATAGATATATCTTTTACTTAAAAGTTAATAATAAAATAAAATAAGCCTTTCTAAATTTATAGTTAAGTATTAGTTATAAAAGCTTATAGACTCTAAACCCTAAATAGCATTATACTTAATAAAATAATTAGTAGTAATTATATTAAGAAATTCATGCTTAATAATAAGGGCTAGTAGGCTTCCTTTATAAATAGTTAGCTATATTAGCTATTTTAATAATAAGCTAAACCTAAACCTATTTTATATAATATAAATAATAATCTTTAAAAACTTTTACTAGTAAATACTACTTATAAGATATTTAATTAAATAGTTACCTAATAAAATAACACTTTTCTTCTAAAGGGTATTTTAGAAGATAAGGAATCTTTAAATAAGGAGGTGCCTATACTACTGTAATAGTACCCTTATTACTAAATTAAAGTCTAGATCCTAGGCCTTAGTAAGGAGTAATAGCATAAATACTAGGTATACTGCCTTTTAATTAATTCCTAACCTATTATGTTTATTAAACCTTATTATTTCTTTATATACCCTATTATTATTATTATAATTATTAACTCTTACTTTTTTTTTTCTTTTACCTTTAGTTAGTAATGTGTCGGGGCTAAAGAGACATGGGCCACAGACAGGTGGAAAGAGGTCATCGTGACGACCAAGGGCATTGGACCTTGGCGCAATGTAATTAGACCATCTAATTAGATAGTATAAAAAGGTCCTAAGCCCTTAGATAGTTAAAAAATATTATCTATTTCCTATTTTTTAATTTTAGTATATAGGTGCAAAAGCACCTATTACTATAATGTTTTAATAACTTAGCTGCGGTTACTGCTATGTTAAAAATATTCTATATTTTATTATAAACCCCTTACTATTTTTAACTTTCTAATATTTTAAACTATTTAATTAGAAAGAATTCTAACTATTTATAACTTTTCTTATATAGGTTTCCCTCTTTTAAGCGCCTGCTTACTACTATTATAATCTAGAATATAATAGGGAGCTTTATTGCATTTATAGGTATACTGCTCCTTTTAGTATTATATTTCTTTTCCCTCTATTATAAATAGTGGTTTTGCTTAAGTAAAATATATTTTCTAGTCTTTATAAATCTATTATATTATTAGGAATAATAAAGTATAATTAAAGACCTTAATTTAGAGCTAGACCTTATTATAACTAACTAGACTTATAAAACTAAAATAATTAACTATAGAAAAACCGCTATAGTATATCTAAATTATCTAATTAGAAGCATTAAAACATTATAAAACTTAATTAGTATAGGAAAGAACCTCTCTTTAGATTATACCTAATAGAATTTAAGTTAATAACCTTTAGTATATAAAGATATAATGCTAATATATTAAGAAAAAGGGAGAATTTATTAAAACCTACTTAGAATATTATTACCTCTCTCCTTAAAGCAAAGAAGGCTATAAATTATTTAATTATATTTAATTTAATTAGATTCTATATTATTATATTAGTTATAGGTATTTTCCTTTTTATAACCTAGAA
>SRPU01000312.1:0-22467 GCA_018360185.1 Claviceps lovelessii | reverse complement strand
AAGAATAAAAAAAAGAAATAAAAGCTAAAAAAAAAAATCAAAAAAAAAAAAAAAAAGAAAAAAAGAAAAAAAAAAAAAAAAAAAAAAAAAAAAAAAAGAAAAAAAGAAAAGAAGAAGCAAATCACAATGAAATAGGAAAGTCTAGAACTTTCCTCACAGGGCTCAGGCGTTGCATCGCCCGTCCTGTCCAATGTCCGGTCTCGTCTGAGACATGCCTAACAGAGTCCAGACTAGAAACCAAAGGGGGAAACTTCCCCACGAGAATCGGGAACTTGGTGGAAATACGTACGCATGTACAAATAAATTGTACATGCATGCTGTGTTATCAGGATTCAGCAAGATGACGTGCCATTGCCTGCAACTCTAATTGCTTTCCCACACGCGCTCTGTGTGCTTGGGATGGAAATCCGCTTTCTCTGCTCCCCGCGTCTTTTTTTTTCTGCCCGAGATTGCTACACAGCTTGATACAGTTGGCCATGTGTGAACATCATAGACAGCATGAAATAAAAATGGTGAACGGGTAGTTGTATGTGTGTGACGTGTCTTCGATCATCGGTACATAATGCATGTATGGATGGCGGACGTCCTTCCGCCTCGACGAGGAGCAGTTTGCGGGTGACAAGGGTTGTTTCGGGCAGGGCTGCAGAAGAAATAAAATACAAGAAAAAAGGAAATAAAATAATAATGGGCTGACCACCTTTGGCTTCCAAGTTAGTACGTACATGCATACATACATACACATGTACTCGCCCTGGCTCTGTGAGCACATCTCAATGCGATGCGTCACCACTTTTGCGGCTCGCTCGGGACACAGGAGATATTTCCGGGTTGCCGTCCCACCAATCATCCAACATGGCCCGCTTGACGTCCATTTCAAGCGGCGTGTCGAGGCCACCCATATCGCGCGCGAAATGATGAACGCCCATACACGCTTATCGCGGCAACGAATCTCTTGGAGACATAGTGCATGTCCTCAGAGTAACGGTTGAAGAGGCATCCGCGGTGACTAGGACAAGGGCCACGGCCCACGACAAGAGGCGATATACACGTCTGCACGTACAATCGATCAATGTACATACATTGTATGAACACATGTGTGTATGTGTCGAGGTATTTGAGCCATCTGACCGTTTGTGAAGCCCTGGATATTCCCACTCCTCACGAGACACCGGTGATGCCTATTGTGTCAGCTTAGTGTATGTACCTGGCTGTGCGTTGCATCATGGCGTCCGGGGCTAAATGAACTCGATTCATAACTTTATATACTTTTCAAGTTAGACACCTACTATATAGGTAGTTTATGCAAGGTTTTTGAACCTTTTAAGTCCGCAAGAACGTGAAGTTGTACATGGAGAGGATTCAGAAAAAGAGATGCTACGCCCCTCCCAGTGAGGCGTCCGTCCAAATTTCGGGGAGCTCGTTAGAATGGCCGAGGAATCACATGAAAGACCTTTCATGTGTGTTCAGAGAAATACCCAAACAGAGGAGCGAACATGCATCTTGCTGGCAAGAAAAAAAAAAAGCTTCGAGGACAGAGCCTCTGTAAGAGCTCTGCAACATGACCGGAGTTTGCCGGACTTACCAAGTGGCAAGTGAGCACCGCGGGACAGACGCAGGCAACCCAACTCATTGAGACGCCAGCGAATAGGATACATCAAATGCCATCGACGTGACTGTTGCGGCTGAGAATGGTGAATGGTGTGCCGTGATTCATGCAAGCTGGTCCACCGCGAACTCAACATCGCTGCATTGGGAGACTCGTATATCTGCGGCACTGCCATTATCGTTTTTGCAATCTGCCATCGAATCAGTCAGGACCCCCTCAGAACAACAATAATAACGTCCTTTGTTTTGCCGCGCCCCTTGCGTCGATGGGAGTTTCCGGCAGACATAGCCTGCAGGGCACGAAAAAAGGATTGTACGCTGAAGCTCACATACCGATAAGGAGCCATCCTCCCCGCCCCCCCCCGTCCAAAAAGAAAAAGAAAAAAAGAATGCTGCGTCCTCGCCGTGCAGGAGGACAGCACGCCAAAAGACTGGCTAACTGTATCAGTGCACGCAGCCGCCGCTAATGATGTGATTGGCTTCTCCGCCGCGGATCTATGTTTTGACCGCTGGTATCTTTGGGGGGTTTTTTTTTTTGACATCTCGAGGCGAATATAAACCCGTAAACCTCATGAACTGTAACAAAAGACGCTATTTCTGTTAATGGACACTCAGATAGAAATTCTGTTTGTGAGTGGCAGGCGAGGCGAGCGTTCGTCTCTAATGCTCACTTCTTAGATGACCAAAGTAAGATTGGGCTCGGAGACACATAGAGCGGCTAAGAGGTTGAAACGTCTTGGCTTCAAACTATTTCGCAGTCGAGGTGGCCGACCACATTGTTTGATTGAGATAGAAAAGTAAAGATAAGGCCATGGTGTGTGTAGCCAGAATGCCGTCTTCGTCCCAAAAGTTTCAACTCCTGGCCCTACGTTGCGCGAACAAGGGAGAATATGGTGCCATAATCGGTAATAGCGCCTAGTACCGAGAGGTTTTGCAAAAATATTGGACGCGTCGCTGAACAGTGAATGAATAAAAAAAATCACTTTTTCTCAATATGGCATATGCTGACGCGCAGTAGCGCTTAGATTATTGGCTTATATTGATGCTATTTCTAACTACGTGTAAATTGTATACAAAGGAAAATATCTGTGAAATGGTGCGCACAGCCGCAGCCCTTGCGTAGCGCGGGATTACGATAATCCGCGCGTTGTATATAATCCACCTATGCGTTCCGGGCAACACACCCCTTAATTAGAGCGTAACTAACTAAGGAAGACCGCTCTAATTGTGTAGAAGCAGCGCATATGGTGGTATTTGCGAAAGTAAGGTTAATGTAAGCTAAAGAAAGAGAGGTTACGTGTAAAACATAGATATTATGAATTCCTCCTAATATTTATAAATTCCTTCTTTTCTTTCTTCTTTATAAGTACCTTTTTTATTGTAATTAGTAATTCTAATTACTACTACCGCTACTGCCGCTACTATTATACCTTCTTTAAGGTTAGGGAGGGTCCTTTAGAAGGATGCCTAATAGGCAGTCCCTCTAGAGGTCTTCTCTAGAATTTCTTTTAATTTTAAAGATTATAATGCTAATAATCTTCTTGCTCCCCTTACGCCCCCTTTATTACCCCCCCTATCTCCTTTATCTCCCTCCTTAAGCCTATAGCCCTTTAAAAAGGTTTAAAAGCCTCTCCCTACCTAAGCATATAAAGGTTATAAAAGCACTACTCTAAGGACCCTACTATAAAAATAAAAGCAAATAGTAAGTCTTAAGGGTGCTTTTTTTTTTTTTTAAAGGACTTTACTAACCTTTTAAAAGCTAGCTTTACCTATAATCTATAGTGCGCTATAGTAATTACCCTATTAGGGGTATATTAAAGCAGCTATTATAGGTAAGGGCAATAGTAAAAGATACTATAAAACTAGGTTTAGCTAGTTTTAAAGATGCTTTTTATATAAGTTAAGTAATTACTATTATAATAACTTATATACTATGCTAGTTTCTATTACTAGGTAAATACTAGTAGTATAGGGTTATAACTAAAAGGTAAGCTTTCCTCCTCCCTCTACCCTACTTCTATAATAAATACTAATGTTTTTACTTATTCTAGCTATATAATTAATGCTATTAAGCACTAAAGCTATAGATAAAACTCCTTATAGAACTAGACTCTATATATAAGGGTTAGCCCTATATTAAGGCTAATAATACTACTAAAGGCTTATTAGTAGTAGAAAGGGAAGCTAAGGTAGCTATAGTAATAGCTAGTGTAAAGGAAGTTATTAAAAAATATATATAAAAGCGCTATTAGAGTCTTATTTCTTTAAAGCTAATGTATACCTTATATTATGCTTAGTGCTTGCTTTTACTTTTATTATCCTTCTTACTTTACTTTTTTGCTTTACTTTCTACATTATTGCTTGCCTTAGGTAGATTTTATTTACCTTAATAGTGCTTTTACTGCTTAAGGGGAGGGCTCTTATATATTTTTTAGGGCAATATATCTAATGCCCCCCTTTTTATATGCTAATGCTATAGCTATAACTGTATGTAAATTATGCGCTTTAAATGTAGCATTTAATTTTTTAGACTTTATACTTTTTAGCTCCTTTCTTAAATATAAAGCATATATATATTTATTAGACTAAGCATTCCTTAGAAGCATTTAAATTGCTACTAATTAAGCGCTTTAGTAAATTTATCTATAGGCATCTCTACTATAGGGAGATAATTAACCTTAAAGCTTCTATGCTTATATTCCTACTTTAACTATATATTATATATATTAATATAGTGTAAATAAGTAGTAAGTCTCTTACTCTTATTAAGAATAAGGTATATTATTTGCTAGTTATTATAGTAAATTACCTAGTCCTTATATATATTAAATTAGATATCTTTAAAGAGGCACTGTAGACTAATAGTTTTATATATAGTTTATAATAAAGAGAGTAGTTCTGCCTTTATTATTAAGGTTATAACTATTAATTAATATATTGCCTTCTAAATAATAGGTTCTCTAAAGAGTATAATAAGATATCCTTATAATAAGCGTTATATACTCTTATTATTAGTAAAGAAAGCATTGCTTGCTATTTAGATTATTTATATTTCTTCTATACCCCTAAACCCTAGGGTAAGATGTTTTATAAGGACTAAGTATCTAATTGCTTAGTCTGCTATATTTATATGCTCTAGTCCTAGGTTTATAAGAAACTATAATAATTTTACTATAGTATATGCTATATTAGGCCTTATTATAATTGCGGTATAAAGAATTAACCCTATTTTTTCTTAGTACGCTTTTACAGTCTACTTATTAGCTTCTCCCTTATACTTACAATACTTTAATGCTAGGATTGGAATAGTAGGGAAAGATCCCTTGCCTACTTAACTAAATTTTTCTCTAATTTTGCTAATATATACTTTATAGCTTAGGTAAATTTGCTGCTTTTTATAGTTATAAAGCACCTAAACGCTAAGGAAAAATTATATATTGCCTTTGTTATTAAGCTTATAAGCTTCTTTTAATCCTTAGATTACTCTTTCTACCTTATTGGATTAGTCTTTATAGAAAGCTATAATAATATTATCTATAAAGAATATTAGGAATACGTTGCGCTCTTTAGTATAGAATAAATAAGGCTCTTCTAGGTATGCTTTAAGCTCTAGTTCTTTAAGCTTTATGCTTAGCTCCTTAAACTATAGTTATAGTAAGTCTTAGAGCCTATATAATGCCTTAAGTAATTCTATGCATTTATTTAATATCTTAAATCCATTAGGTAGCTTATATATTATTGGTATTAAACTTACACTTTACCTTACATATAAGAATGCATTTTTTACGTTAAATTGCCTTATTTTTAGATTAAACCTAGCAATAAGAGCTATAAAAATTTAGAAGGTGTGTGTAGTAAGCGTTACGGTATAGGTACGTTTAATTATAGCCTTTTCTTATAGGTTTTCTCTTATATAAATCTAGGCTTTATATCTTTTAAGAGTTCCCTTTTTATTAAATTTATATATAAAAACCCACTTTAATAGTATTAGCCTTAATTATGCTTATAATTGCTTAATTTGCTTCTATATGCCTCTTTCCTTAAGCTTTATAATCTTCTTATTTATTACTTTTATCTACTACTTTTATATTAAATAATTTATAGCTTTATAATAATTCTTTAGAGGCTTTATAAAATCTAACTAATAAACAGTCTTTTATTAGATCTTTTCCTTAAGGTAAGCTCTGCTCTTATTATTACACTAAGTATTAATTATAGTAAAAACAGTCTTTATGCTTTAGTTATTATAGTCTTTATCCTTAAGCTAATTAGGCCTTAGACTTAATATTAATTTCTATAAGTAATTAATAAGGTAATAGTTAGGTCTTCTTTTGCGTAAGATATTCTAATTTTAAATGCATTCCTTGCTTTTTAGCTTCTAAAGTTAAGCGCTCTAGCGCTTTATTAGCTATGCCTAAGAGCTCTCTTCTTTTATAGGTTGCTAGAGTGTTAATGCGTCTTATAAGTCTTAGAGAGTAGCTAGTCCTTACTAACTCTATAATGCTATTATCTAATATAGTGGCTGCTTTAATTATTAATGTTAAGCATTTATCTCTATTAATATCTAAGTGATTATTTTACCTTCTATAGTAGGTTTGTTTTTATTACCTTTATTCTATATAAATTATTCTAAAACTATAGAATTAACTAGGTTTTAGTAACCTTTATTAACTAAGCTCTATTAGCTTTTATAACTAAAGCTTATAGGAGCCTCTCCTTAGTATATAATTTACTCTACTTCTACTAAATTAAGCATTGCCTAGAGAGTTTAAAGTTTAAAAGTATATTTATAAGCTTTTAGGTATTTTTTGCTAAAACTCTCTATTAAGAGAGGCGCTTTTACCCCTAAGTTTAAACTCTCTATATATATTTATTATGCCTATAGTAATTGCTTTAGTAGTAATAAAAGGAGGTTAACTTTATTATTAAGTTCTATATTTATTTAAAGAGCTTAGAATTAAGCTTTTAGCTTAAAGACTAATTATACCTTTATGCTTTCCTTTCTTAAATTATAAAAGACTTTTTTATTAAATATTATATTCCTTATTATTATTACCTTCCCTAGTAAGGGGATTTATATATAATAAATTCTTAAAGCTATATAGCCTATAAGGTATTTAATATAGCCTCTAGGGCTTATCTTAAAATACTATCTATTTTTATTAGCTTTACGCTCCTTAGACATTAAAAAAGCGCAGTATTTATATATATATAGGCTGCTTTAATCTAGTCTTAGGTCTACTATAAGCGCTTATATTAGTAGATAAGCATTATTATAGAACTAACTCTTAAGGACTTTAATAGGTGTTTTCTACTTTAATTACTACATTAAACTAATATTATATAGGAAAGCCACTGCCTATATGCTTTTTAACTATAGATTTAGTAGAAGCCCTATGCCTTAGAGTATAGCAATAGACTTAGTTATAATTATTTAGTTTACTCTTTCTATATTTCTATTTAGCTTATAAGTGTATAGTAAAGGGCTCTCTAATTCTATGCCTTTAAATTATACCTATGCTTAGAATGCTATATAGCCTTGCTTTAAAATTACTACTCTTTTATTATCCTGCCTATATCTTATAATTAAGAGTCTAAACTACCTTAATACCTACTATTTAAAGTAAATTAATATATTAAAGATAGACTTCAAGGTTTTATTAGGGAGTGTATATACTTATATTATCTTACTATACTTATCTTTAAAGATAAGTAGCTACCTTATACTATTAAAGCTTTTAGAATAATCTTAAAGATTCTAGTAAATGCGCTAAAAAGGTTTAGAAGCCTACCTTTCTGTTTATCTTCTTAAGATTATGCGTTTAGTGTGTGTAAGCGCGTAGGCATTATAGTCTTTATGCTCTATTCCTTATATGCGCATACCTTTTATATATAAAGCTAGCTTACTTAAAGTATCTTTGCTAAGGTAGCTAGAATAAAGGTGCTAAATCTCTTCTTTATTAGTATATAGTAAGCTTAGGTCTCTACTAGGATACTAGTGCTATAAGCTTTATATATGTATATTATATAATCTTATTATAAAAAACATAACTAAAGGGGAGTATAGAGTTACCTTTAAGGGGATTTTTAAATAGTTATAATAAGGCTTATATTCTAAAAATATAATATTAAACTTTTTAATAAGGTTTACTAGCACTATACTTTATTCTATAGGTCTAAAGCGTAAAGTGCTATTAAATCTATAATACTATATGCCCTTTTTTATTAGATAGCTTTTTAATATAATATTTATATAAAATCCCTTAATAACTATAATATTTATTAATATAAGGTCTTCTATTTAAGCACTGTTTTTATTATTTAAAATCTTCCTAAGTATATAAGTCCCTCTTCTACTAATTTAAAAAGAGGTTATGCTAGCCTTAAAATAGTTATTTTTAGTGGTTTTAAATATTCTAGGCTTAAGAAGGTTAATGCTATTAACTATATATATTACTCTATAGTTATTAAAAAGAGTGCTTTTTAATAGTATATACTCCTTACGCTCTAGGGTTATAAAGACTGCCTTTAGTAGTTCTTCTATACTAACTAAGTTAGGGTTAAGAATTATTACTAAGATTTCTTTAGGGAAGCCTTCTTTAAATAGCTATAAGGCTCTCTTAGCCTATCTATTTTTCTTAATATTAGTATAGAGAGTCTCCTACTAAGAGCTTTTATAGCTTTATTTAGCCTTATTAAGATTATTTTTTATTAGCTTATAATAGAGGTTAGTTTCTTTTTTTATAATAGCTTAGTATAAAACCTTATATTCTCTTAGCTTTTAAGCGTGCCTTCTAATTATTTTTCTATATAGATAATTATAGCTTTTTATTCCCTTCTTAGCCTTACTCTTATTTTTATTATTAAAGCATACGCTAAGTATAGCGTAGACTTCTTTTCTAGCTAATATCTTAAAGGTTTAAGTTGCCTTATAGTATCTTATAAATTTATTAGTAATGCTCTATAGCATTATCTCTTTAAAAAGAGAGTTAAAGTATTTAATAAGTTTAATAAGCTTTACTTATACTTAGAAAGGCTTAAAGTACGCTTTAACTACTTAAAGGAAATTATAGATTATATTTAATCTTTAAACCTTATTAATATTATTTTATAATGCTTATTAATAAAGCGTATTCTATAATTTAATCTAGCGGTTAGGTTATAAATTTATATATTTAGCCTCCTAAAGTAATATAAGGTAGCGTATTACTATCTTTACTTTTATAATTATATCTCTTAGTAAGAATCTTACTTTAAGATATTTAATAATTCTCCTTAGAGGGATTTCTCCCTTCTCTAGGTTACCTTATAGAGAATTTAATACTATAGAATATATATTTAGCTTAATAAAGCTAGCAATTTAAGTATAAAAAGCTTAGTTTTTTTTTTCCTACTCTTTATAATTATAGAAAGAAATCTCCTATTTATATCTATAGTACTAAATAGCTTTATTTATAGTAAATTTATAATCTTCTATAAAGTGCTTTATAATAAATTAAATAAAATCTTCTTTTATAGTAGCTCTTAGCTTCTTAGGGAGGTTTAATTCCTTTTTTAAAAAAGTAGGGTTAACTTTATTCTAAATTATCTGCCCTTAAGCTACTACTTTAAGCGCTTTAAACTAGTTATTCTAATACTCTATAGAGGTAAGCTTCTTAGCTAGCACTAGAATTTAAAGATTTATAATAAAAGTTATCTTTACTATTAAAAAGAGAATAAAAAGAGATTTAAATATATATATTTAATAATATAGGCGCATAGCGTTAGTTATAGAGAGTCTTATTAACTTCCTCCTAGGCTTATAACTAATGCATAGTAGCGCTTAGATTATTAGCTTATATTGATGCTATTTCTAACTACATGTAAATTATATATAAAGGAAAATATCTATGAAATGGTGCGCATAGCCGCAGCCCTCGCGTAGCGCGGGATTACGATAATCCGCGCGTTGTATGTGATCCACCTACGCGTTCCGGGCAACATATGCAGTCTGCCCACTTTGCCGTCTGCAATACTCCCTTGGCACGTGGTAGCAGCGAAGTTCCGTCTCCTGCATTGCAGAGTCGGCATCAATCTGGACTCGCACGAGAGACGCCGATGACAATAGATTGGACCGAAACGTGTAAATGTTGTAATCGCGGAGAAAGCTCCGAGACGACGTGCAACCCGATCGATTCAAGATCATGCGATGAAGATTTTAGCTGCCTTTGAATGTACGACAATCAGAATAAACTTGACGCCGTACCATTCAAACGGCACTCTCGACTCTCGAGATCCCATGGCAGCCGCGCTCAATGCTACCCTACCCAGCTCCTACCAGCAGATGCACCAAATGTACATGATGGTCTCAACATTGCGAAGGTGTCATTGGATGCTGCTCCATCTTTACAGATGCCGGCCTGCAAGAAGTCGGACCGTTGAGTGATGGTCGGCAAGCCACTAGAAAATGATTTAAGCACTCGTCACCGGATTGGGAACATGTGTTGATTGATTCTCTTCCAAGTCCAGAATAATTGAGATTGGACTATTAGTGCGAATTCAGCAGCTCAAAGGCGCTAGCAAAAGGCATTTTGTTTTTTTTTTCCCATTTCTGGACAGGAAGAATGCCAGAAAGTCTTGCAAAATGCTCAGGAAATCCGCAAACTGAGGGCTCGTCGCTAAAACCTGCAGCCTACCCACCGTTATTTGTACATGTCTTGTGTCTTGCGTTCAACTTCGTGCTATGCCGCTCTTGGGTTAAAGGTCTAGTCACACCCACACCACCCGCGTCGTTGTTGTGTCCTGCTGGCTTCCCCGAACTGCCTCCAGGGCCCAGGCCAATGCTATCCATCTGTGTTTTGAAGTAAGAAATATTCCCAAGCTAGTAGGGGTCACTCCGGACTCGTTCTGTCCATTTTCTTGACCGGTTTGTCTGCCTACTCACCTAAAAGAGTCACAGGTCCACCTTTGGGAAGCCGCGTGGAGGGATCTCCTTAATTTAGAGTGTCGGACATTCTCAAAGGCAATGATGGATACAGTAGTCCATCTATGGCTGACCAGTGCAAGGCACTGATAAGCGAAGCGGCATAAGCACTTTTTTTTTTGTAGATGGTCCGCTTTGACAGAGCGATAATGTCCCGGTGACATTTTCTTGGCAAGGCTTCTTTTGGCTTTGGGATATTCGATGCCGTAGAAACACCCTTTCCTTGGATCGGCGACGGCCCCGGAATGCCTAGCACGCATGACTTTCCTCCAATGTCCCATGGCGTTGGTGAAGCAGGCAAGGGCTCTGTGAGGGCTCAACTGGCAGACGAAAAATTGACATGGAACATACAAGTCCGCATTAAACAAGGTATTGATCGGAATCTAGGTAGTGACAGCCCAGTTCATGTGGAGGCATCTTGGTTGGGGGAATGGGGGGGCGGAGACCCTTGGAAATTGAAACGGCAAGAGGGCGCCAGGGCTGATTGTGCCTCAGGCACGCCTGCCATATCTTGATGTCTGAAGTCTAAGTAAACATTGAATGCTCCTGCCTTGCTCTGCTGGCAGCCAGCATCATAGTGTTGACCAGGACAGACTGTACAAGATACACTGTGCCTGATTGGAGGAAGTTCAAAATATCTCCGAATGGCAATTCTGCCCGACAGACGTTTTTGATCCTCTTAGCCCGCATCGCAGTCATTCTCAAAACACTACAACGCGGATGCAAGAGCTAGTGTCGGCTGGTCACTAGCCGCGTCCACTTGTTCTTGTCCAGTCATCCAACCGTTCAAACATCCAACCAACCCGTCCATCACCTGGTGCACACATTGGTCCCTGGCAAGGGTCCCTGGCATGGCAGGCCGATATCCTAGCCTCGAACAAGGCTGATGTCGCTTTTCGCCCGCGACTCTTGAAGGGCTTCATTCGGCCGGCGATTGATGGTGATATGAGGCCATGGCAATCCGTCGACGCCATGTGCGATTCTGCCCGACCGATGCACGCCCACCACATGCATAGTACGACACGCCCCTCCATGTTTTGCCGTCACCACGCCGTTTTTTTGCAGCAGACATACATACGTATGTACAAAGATACACATCTATATACTTGCATGGCGCACAAGTACGTGTTGGACGCTTATGGAGCATCGTCTTACATGCCGCGATCTCCACCAGGGATGTGTTCTCTGTACCTTCCATGTCCTACTGCATCAGGCATCTCTAAAACGTTAATGGCTATGGACCTCTCCTGGCGCTGTGCACCACACCCTTTCAGGCTAGGTATCCTGGTCCTGGGTGTGTGTGTGCGTGATGGTGATGAAGATGAACGAGTGACAGATGTGGCCGCCCAGGTACCTTGGTCATCATGGGTCTGGTGACAGGATGACAATTTACTATTAGAGGCCGAGTATTCGCTTCTTTTTCTTCTTCCCTTTTTTGCCACTCCTTTTTTGAAAAGCAGAATATCCCGATTCCATTTCGTCTCTACTTGTTCTCATGACCGAGAGAAGTGATATAAATTCTATTTTATTTTGCTCTTTCTATATAACTCGCGGTCCGATACCCAAAAATCTTGAAATTCCTCCTTTACACAGTCTTAGAATAGACTCTCACCTAGCTCAAGACCCTCAGTCGATCTCTATTTTCCTCTCTGCCGGCATATATACCACGCTCAACTACAGACCAAAGCAGACTCCGCCGCTAACATTGAACGATAATACCGTCTACAGTGCTGTCCAAGATGCCCAGGATGATGAGACATGGCTCAAATAGCAGTTCAAGTAGTACATCGTCTGTCAAAAAACATTGCACATCGATGCCCAAACAATCAAAATCCGGTTTCAAGGACACGGACTGGGCAGAGGTTACGGACCCTGAGGAGAGAAGGCGCATTCAGAATCGTCTTGCTCAGCGCAAGTTTCGTGAGTACACATATCAGTCTTTTTTTTTTTTTTTCCTTTTTTCCGTTTTTTTCTTCTTTTTTTTTACGTGTGCTCATTTTGGCGTCGTAGGTGAAAAAGCTCGTGAAAACAAAGAAAAGGCGGAACGAGATCTTCGAAATCAAGAACATGCTGGAAACAGTTACCGCACACCTTCGGCGACTGATTTACGGTCAGACACTGAACTATCCGGCCTACCGTGGGGGGGCGTCAATTGGGGCTTGGCAATTACCAGAGGGAATGGACATCAGAGCCGGCAAAGCAGCGGTAATGACACATATGTTGCAGACGACCTGTACTCAGCACCGCAATATACCACCTACGGGCACGGTCCAAACCAAATACCGACCTATATCGGTGTGCAAGAAGCCTATTATGACGATTCGAATTATGTGTACGATCCGGTGGGCATACAGGCTCATACTGTGGGACCACATTGAATACCTCAGAGCTTGGCGGTTTCAAGAGTGGAATGAACGCTCTCTTTGCTTTCGTTTGCCTGTCTTCTTTTCACGTTTTTTCTTCTCATTCATTTTCTCTTCATTTATTTTTTTTCTTCCTTCTGGCACATATTTTGGCCATGCAAATCTAGAGGGCGTTCGCGGAGATAGAATAGGGTGGCGCTGACCCAAGACCTGCATAAGGCTTGGCGAGACACAAAAAACTGGTGACCTCTGGTTCGAGAACCACCGAACGGTCATGGGTCGAAGAAAAAGCTGTAGATAGGTGGATATCATCATGATGATTGGAATTTGCAAAAGACGTGTTGGATCTTGTATGTATTGTTCGCTTCCAGGGTCGCATACTACTGCGTTGTACATGGGGACATGCCGCGAGATGCAGATACCTCCCCACTTCACCGGTCTCCCCGATACACACACCTGTAGATGTATACTAGGCAAGTATATATATGTATATATCCAACCATTCCCCGCCTTTTGCCACGGTGCGTAGCCAAGAGAACAGCCGTCCGCAGACTCACCCCACCCCTTGAACCCGTAAACCCGCAAAGCCGACTGAATGAATGAAACAATGCACCGTCGTTTGCCGGGTATAGCGACACAATCCCGAAGTCTTGCAGATTAAGAAAGATCCTACTTGTTTCTGTTGGTCGCGAAAACACACCTGTGCTGGTGGAACCACCATGTATGAAAAGTCAGCAGCCATGTCTAAGAAGGAGAGCTCTCGGGCTATTTGTGCAACAAGGGTTGAAATGTGTGCTTTACAGTATAGGGTCCGTTTGGATGGAGAAGTTGAGGTTTTCAAAATATACCTCATACGTACATATACCTGTACGCACACAGATATCTAGGTACGTATAATATAAGCCAAAGATTGTATACAAAATTATTGGGAATTACCTGGAAGCAGTGTACATGCTGGTCCAAGTGTGCCTTGCTTTATGAAAAGAAATACAAAAAAAAAAAAAAGATGAGGACTCGTTCTGGTACTGGGTGTGAAAATGCTGACTTGGTGTGGACTGTGGACTGCGGAGGATGGAGGGTGGAGGATGGGGGACTGTACCTACATGATCAGCTGCACAGCCAACATGGCATTATGTCAATTGTGGTTAAAATTCAGCCAGGTGAGAACAGGCACAGAGGAGTTGGAATGGAGGGAGAAAAAAGTGCGCTGGGATTGGGATATCGCGCTTGCTCAGGCAATTTCGGGATGTTCAAGTGTCCAAGTGTTCACTCGTGACTCTTGACTCGGTGAGTCAGTGCTCTTCTGTCTGGGTTCCATGAACATTGAAACTTCCATCCGTCCGGCCAGGGGGTTCCGCCCCGCGCTCCGGCCCGCGGGTAGCTGACATGGACATGGAGAGCTCTGGAAGTCAAAAAGCGGATGGGGGCCTGGGGGGCTGGGGAATGTGGCCGCTACGTGCACACCCCCCTTTTGGCCCAAGTCTGCCTCGCCTTCTGTGGCCGCCTGGCTGGCTCTTTCCCTCGTTCTGCAAAAAAGTATATCTCACGAGCACAGTATGGAAGGAGGCATGCAACTCGTCGCAGACATGAATGCAAAACTGGGTAGGGACGTAGGTAGGTAGGTAGGTACAAGTAGCACCTGCCTTGGTAGTACAACATACTAAAAGGCGGAGTGAAAGGATATCGGTCGGCTTGTTTGGCTGTGTTCAGCGAGGAGCCAAAGCGTCGATTGGATTTTGACCCCCAAAAGTGACGTTGTTGGAGACAAACGACAAGGTTTCAGCGAGAGTAGGCACATCCAACTTTTTTTTTTCTTTTTTCTCTTTTTCTTTTGTGCCAAGAGATTTACGTACGGTGTCAAGTACATGCGCATGTGACTGAGTACCCATGGACCATCACGTCCCAGCCGTGGATCTTGCTTGCCTTCACCAGACAAGCAGAAACACGACAACAGCGCGTGGCCAGATTACATGTTATGCGCAGATCAAAATTCTCCACGTTGCTGTGCTGGTTTCAGCAATGAAGCCCATGTCTAACGGCCACCCGTTGTGTTGTGCTTTTTGTTGGACGTGCCGTGCTGTCGTCAGCGGGAATAGGATGTCGAAATTCGACATGGACGGCCGGCCACGTTGCGGATGCCCTCTGTGCTGTTCGGATTGGCGCCGGTTCGGTACCAGCATTGTAGATTACATGGCTCGCGTTTGGTGTTGAAAGGGATATTGATGAAAAGGTTAACAAGCAAGCGAAACAATGACCAAAATGACCATGCAGGACTTAAAAAGAGAAAAAAAAAAACATACAACACCGGGTATTCGCTGGTCGTCACCGACCCAACTACTAATCCAGCGCTCGTTAGATTATGCACCGGAGATCGGACGGGATCCACATCTTTCTTACGGCTATGGTCGTATGTGCTTGAAGGAGGCTTCATCTAGGATTATATTAGAGCATGTGCGGTGCTAGAAACGTATGAGATCACACAATGGCTATGTACCAGACGAACAATGAATAATAAACGTTGCTCGGCGTGAGGTCCATGATATACTCGAGATACGAACATTTGAACGTCAACCTACGTGTAGCTCCTTGATGGCCAGTTGAGCCCCCAGCCCTTCTTAGTTCTGGCCTAGGCTGTCGCAGAAGCTCCAAACCACGAGCTCCAGCTGTTTCACCGCCCGGCAGAATCTAGGATGTCATTTTTTTGCCGGTACAACAGCCCAGCACACCCTTGCAAGGTGTGGCAGAAAAAAAAAAAAGAAAAACAGACAGAATCCACGGAATCGATAAATCATCCGCGGGCCATCTTGGGATCCTTTGACGCATTGGGTTGAATATAGACTGGGAGAGTACGATTTTTGCTTCTTTTCTTTTCTTTTTTTAATTTGTTCTTTTTTTTTTAGTTTTTTTTTTTTTTTTGTTTTTTTTTTTTTTTAAAAAAAAAAAAAACAAAAAAAACGCCTCCTTCACGCATACACCCACCTTCAGCTCAGAGCGTCTCCAGCGACAATCCCTCTTTTCTCGGCTCAAAAATCAAAATGGGTACGGTGAAAAAGCCTCTGAAAAAAGGTATGTAGCCCTTTCAGGAGAATCCAACATGCGCCAGCCTATCGAATAAAAAAATCCTTGAAGTTTCTCCGCGTTCAAGTGCCGCGCAAGGATACAACGCGACGAGAGTTCCTTTGCGATGTGCTATTTTTTTCTTTTATTTTTCGTTTCGAATTGATCTTGCGCGGCCCACTGACAATTCTCGTCCATCCTTTCGGGTACACCAAACACGACAGACAAAGCAGCCAAAAAGGCGGCCAAGAAGGCCAAGAGGGCTGAGAAGATCAAGGCGAAGCGAAGCCAGCGAACCCGCAATGTGGACAGCGAAGTTTTAGCGAAAACCAAGGAGGAGAAGAAGGCTCTGAGGCAGGCCAAGAAGAAGGCCAGGGCGCCGGAACGACAAGATCGGAGACGCGATCGACTCCTGAAGAAATCCAGAAGGCTGGAAATCCAGGGGAAAAAATTCCTCGCGGAGGCAAAGAAGGTCGCCGAACAGTACCAAAGGATGGTGGAAGCCAAGAAGGTACGCTTCTCCAACGAGGTCAAATGAGTGCGCCGCTTTGGTCCCGCCACGCCCTCTTTTCTCTTCCTGCCTTTTTACTCCAAAATGCGCACACAGGAAATACACGGATGGGCGTGCTTGATGTTTTGTGACATCTTGCGTCCGATCCCTCAGAATTATGCGGCTAATAGAGCGTTGTGTAGCTGGCCGAGACTAGGAAGGAAAAGGGAGATGATGCCCCTGCTGCGGAACACGATAGTGACGCTGAATCCGTGGCGTTGTCGTCGTCATCATCCGCGTCTACCTCGGATGCATCAGACTCGGACGGAGGTGCGGCACTGAAGCCCAATGTCGTCATCAATACCAAAGAAACAAAGAAGCGCCGCCGTGAGAGTGACGCCGCTCAAGAGCCGTCGAGCAAAAAAGGTCGGCCCGAAGTGAAGAAGAGCAAGAAAGCCGCCGTCAAGGAAAGCTCGGAATCCGACGACTCGAGTAGCGGAGCGGAATCCGAGTCCGAGTCCGAGTCCGAGTCCGAGTCCGAGTCCGAGTCCGAGTCCGAGTCCGAGTCCAAATCCAAATCCAAATCCAAATCCAAATCCAAATCCAAATCAAAACCCGAATCCGACTCCACATCCGAATCCGAATCTGACTCTGAAAGCGAATCCGAATCCGAGTCGGAGAAAGAGGTTGTACAGAAAAAGAAAAAAGCAGCCAAGGCAAAGTCTTCAACGGATACAAAAAAGCCCTCGGCTGATACGGCAGAGCAGTGGAATGTCGGTGGACTTGAAGGAGGTGCTGCTCGGCAAACCAAGTTCATGAGGCTGCTGGGTGGAAAGAAAGGCGGTGTCGCGACTACGTCAGGCAAGAGCACGAATGTCAAATCAGACTCCATCAAAGCAGAGGCCGCTATTCAGCGGCAGTTCGAGACAGGCATGAAAGCCAAGGTTGAAGGCGCGAGCCAGCGCCGGGGCCTCGGTGCTTAAATCTTAAATGGACCTGCTTTGTTCGACTCTGCGTACATACGACGACGTGCACAACCCGAGTTTCTGCTCTGGTGACTTTGACATCTTACACATGACATTTGAAATATTGGGTTTTTTTGTTCTTCTTCCTTTTCCAGTCGGGGCGTATGATGCATGGTAGCTAGCTCTACGGAGAGAAAAAAAAATAATCAGGGGATTCTGCGCCGTGGATTCGTTAGTCGGTTGGTGATGGCCATTTTTTTTGGCTGCGCGAATTGTGACTACTGGATTAATATGATTTGTGCCAAGCCCTTGCACGATCAAAGTCCTAGGAGAGACTATTCTTCCATATCCTGCTCAAGAAGCTAATTCTCTGGGCTCCAGGAGAGAACGACGCTTCAACAGCTTGAGCTGATCCGAGAATAACATAAAACCCAAGGTGGAATAGCCAATAAAGAGGGAAAAAAAAAAGCTGAATTACAAAACTATATACATGCATGCAAGCTTTTGACTCTTGTCTTTCTCGACCATCGCGAGAATTAAAAAAAAAAATGCAAACCGAAAATGGCATCGACCGGATCATGACATGAGAGGAGACGTAAAAAAGAAGCAGAACGAAAAAGAAAAGAAAAAAGGGTCAAAATTGGGACAAGCAAATTATAGAACAAGAAAAGAAAAGGATAAAAAGAGGACAAGTATGTTTGTGAGAACTCATGTAGGTGGTGCCGGTGCTTTGCTTTCTTGAAACACAATTTGTCATAATTTTTTTTTCTTGTCACTTTCCTCCTTTTACGGGGGTGGTTTTCTGACTTGTGTGATAGGGTGGTTTGCCCAGTGATGGATGCATATGGATCGTGGTAGATCTGTATTCTCGTGCAGGCCGCCACGTTCCCTTTCTCTCTTTCTTTCTTTTTCATTCAGTAATCACCCCGCCGTTATCCCGTTAGCCCGTTATACCATCTTCCCGGTATTCCTCTGCTTTTTTTTTTTTAGATTTCTTCCAATATGCGTTAAGAAATTGTGGGCGTCGAGTGTGGTGTCATCGGATTCGTTTAGCCAAACATGCGGGAGAGGGCCTCGAAGAGTAGACCGCCGAAGATGATGAAGCCGAGAACGCCTGCGACATTTTCGTTAGAATGATGCGTGGTCGGCAAAAAATAGCAAGTAAGGATTCCCTCGGTATGCATGCACGCGGTGGGGGAGAAGAGAGCGTCGTGAAGATTGCCTTGGAGCGATGTACATCGCATATGATCTGGATGATGCGCCGAGAGGGACTGCGATGTCGTTCATCTCATCCCCACAGATTGAGGGGCATCAAGCAGCCAAGGCGACGCGATATCCGTACGCTTGTGTCGTATGAAACTGGATGGAGAAAGAAAGAAAGAAAAAAAGAAAAAAAAAAAAAAAAAAAAACAAAGGGGTCCAGGACGGAATCGAATATGAGGGATTTGAAAAGGGGAAGGGCAGAGAACTAACCGATCCAGATGGGAGAAATGGGCGACTTGTGCGTCTCCTTGACGCGCTTCTTGATCTGGTCGTCAGACTTGCCCATACGGGATTCTTGCTCCTTGGCGAACTTTGCGTTTCGGCGGCGCTGCTCGAGTGTTTGGGCCTGCGATGGGGATCAGCTCATGGGCATGTTTGAGGATCGAAGGGCGCCCGCGCGGGGAGGTTGTAAGGCGCAAGACGAGTGAATGGAAGAGACGGGCGTACCATTGCGACTGTGGTGTTGGGGGTATTGTTTGTATTATTCTTTGTTCCTTTGTTCCTTTGTTCTTTCTTCTCTGGTCTTTTTTATTTTTTCGTTGCTTTCTCTTCTTTTTTGTTTCCCCTTTAAGGTTGGAGCGGGAGACTAAGCTCGAGTAGGTCTCTGGTGGAGAGAGAGAGAGAGAGAGAGAGAGAGAGAAGGGGGTCTTTTCGGCTGCGTTTGACGAAAAGTGGACAAGAAGAAGGAGAAATGAAAATAAATACAAAACCCCACCAAATTCAATGGATATAAGGAAGAGAATGGAAACCTCGGAATCGGGTAGAAAAGGAAAGGAGATGGTGATGCAGATGTGTCCGGTCCGAGGTGCTCCGTGTCCTTGGTTTGAAGAGAGCAACGCGACACGCAACGTGGACATGTGTCGTCAAGCCAAAAGCCAAAAGGGAGGGAAAGGAAAAAAAAAAGACTGGAGCCAACCACAACCCCTGTCCATTTCTGCGGAAGGGGGCTAACGGGCCCCGAAGATTGCGGGGGCCGGGATGGGCTTTGCACCCTGGCACCGCCACATGGCCATGGTGAGATGAACATGGGAGAGAGATGCACCGCCACACGGAAAAGACGAACTTGTCCTCACAGCTCCTCGAGCTCAACGCCGCCCACTCTGTCGCAACATTGAACCAGCACACGAACAAGAAAAGCAAGAACGAAACAAAAGACGGAAAACAATCGAAAAGAAAAAATTTCACCCCCACGAAACATGCACAGGATAGCTTGTCCCGTCGTTTCGGCGGCATCGCGCCGGGCACAGCGGTCCATGCCGCGATTACCAAGAATGTCGTATGCGACGAGCTCGAAGCAACCCGGACCGACTGTATGTGCTGTTCCCAAAAACGGAAAGGATGGAATTGAAAAAGAAGAGCTGACGTATTGGTTGTCAATAAACGAAACCGAAACCAAAACCCCCCCCCCCCCCCCAAAAAAAAAAAAAAAAGTCACAGTTCTACAAGACTTTTACTCGGCCGGTGGCAAAAGTACTCGTCCTCGCCGTCTTCACATACCAATTCGTATACTGGGGCTGGGCGAAGCTCGAAGCAGATGAGCACCAACAAAGGACAGACGGTACGAGGGCTGTCACAGTCAATCATGTTCATGCAACCGCTGGTAACACTCTGGCGGAGAACATACATGCTGTTTCGACCAGAGACTAACGTGGGCGTGGGCGTAACGTACAGCCGAAATAGCCGAGCTGGAGGCCCAGGTTGACGCGTTGAACAAGGCGCGCAAGCTGGAGCTGGAGGAAAAGAGGAAGGAAGAAGAGAAGACGAAGGAGGCTGCGAGTTTGAGGAGGAGATGGTGGTGAGGACGGAGCGGGACGACAAAGCGTGCTTGATACCCATGGGAGTGGAAAGTAAAAAAAAAAAAAAAAAAACATTTCCTTGGACAACGTACTACAGACGGCAGACAATGTTGGCGAAGCGAATGTCGACCTAAGTCTGCTGCAAGACTGATTCCGTTGCCACAAAACGACGACGACATTATGCGTCGTTATGTCTCCATGGCAAGAACTATCAGCCCATTGACCTACGCCAACGATTGCCCGCTGATTTCAGTTTCTTGGTTTCTTTTTCTTTTTCTCCTTTTCTCTCTCTCTCTCTCTCTCTCATTTATTTTTACCCTACATCTGTACCTACTCATCCTTGACAGAAAGTACACCTCGGAGCCGAATATCGCGACTACTCGCCCCTACAAACACAATGTACTCACCCTCCTGCACCACCCACTGCTGCAGCCCGACATGCCACTCGCTCAAGTCCCTCCTCGTCAGCTCAAACCGCACCTTGGCATCCTGGCCCGGCACGAGGCTCACTTTTTCGAAACCGCGGAGCTGCTTCGGTGGACCCCCAGGGATAGCCACGTACAGCTGCGCGACTTCCTCGCCGGCCACGAGTCCCGAATTCCTCACTCGGGCCTCTACTGTCGCCACCACGTCCCACAGCTCTGTCCCGTTGCTTGATGACGCTGACTTGCGCAGGCTCTGGTCCGCCGAGGGCTCCACGACCAAGTCGCTGTATGAAAAAGTCGTGTAGCTCAGGCCGTAGCCAAACTCGTACCGGGGCGTCACGTTCCTGGCATCAAAGGCCCGGTAGTCGAGATACACACCCTCCGTGTAGTCGCACTGCGGGCTCGTCGTGTTGTCGCGTGCGCGTCCGCACGGCGCATACACGGGGTAGTCGGATTCGTTCCTGGCAAGCGTGTAGGGCAGCTTGCCGGAGAAGTTGGCCTCGCCCCAGAGCAGGCTGACGAGGGCGGCGCCGCTGTCCTGGCCGGGCAAATGGGCGAGCACCACGGCCGTGACGTTGGGGTGCTCGATCCATTGGTCTACGAGGCGGATGCCGGCGGCGTGAATCACGACCACGGTGTTGGCACACTTGGCGGCGACGTTGAGGACGAGCGCATCGCTATAGTCGTCGTGGAGGCCGTCGCGATCCCAGCCCTCGGTGGCCATGGCGTTTACGAAGACGAGACAGGCTTCCGAGGCGGCGTTGACGCCGGGGTTTGGCGACGTCACGTCCCAGTTGACCCATGTGTCGTCGTTTTGTGCTCTCTGCTGGACGGCACTCAGCGGCTACGAGATGGAAATAGTGGCGGTGAGTACTCTGAAGAGGGAGAGGAGAGAAAGAGAGAAGAACAAAACCCACATCGCTTATATACGGCGGCGCATTCGTCCCAGCCCGTCCTCCTACAACAATGGTCCCCCCCCTGGCTGCCTGATCGAAATGATACTCCCTCCCCAGCACCGCCTGTCCCATCTCCTCCGAGGACAAGTATCCCAGCTCAAACAACCTGCCGGTGTTCTTGGTCGCCGGCACGGCGGCGTCGTATCCAAAGACGGACACCATGCGCAGCTTCTTCAGGGGCAGCGCGTGCTTCTCGTTCTTGACGAGCACGTGGCCGGCGCGAGCACCTTGCATGAGAATGGGCTTGGATCGCACGTCTCGCGCATCAATCGGCTCGTGTGGCTGGGTTAGGTTCTTCATGCCGATGCCCGGGGGGGGAAAGTCTTTGTCTTGGCCGACGAGGTACCATGCTGCGAGGATTCTGTCTACGCTTAGTTTTTTTTTTTTTTTTTTTTTTTTTTTTTTTTTGTTCTTGGTGTCTTGATGTATAGAGAATATACATATATATACTATCTCTCTCTCTCTCTGTGTGTGTGTGTGTTTGGAGATAGAGAGAGAGACTTCTTTCCAGCCTCGCCTCTCTTTTGCCCCATTCGATTTGCCCCCCTGATAGACACAGAAAGGGGGGAAAACGAAACAGGGAAA
>SRPU01000311.1:0-22531 GCA_018360185.1 Claviceps lovelessii | reverse complement strand
TTGTTTTTCCTTATTCTTCTGTTTTTTCTTTTCAACACACACACACACACACACACAAAAAAAAAAAAAAAAAAAAAAAAAAAAAAGAAGAAGAAGAAAGAGACGATAAACATGAACAACAGACAATAGAAGCAAGTGAATTCAAGAAAAATACAAACGCAAACATGGGGGAGCACCTCCTTGCGTACCATGCTGAAAACCGGTGGTCGTCGTCCAAACTTCGGACCCCAACGGAAAATGTCGTCAACCACCGTGCGGTTCAAATATTCCAGGGCGCCATCTTCGTTCAGAGGGGGAGGCACCGAATTCTGCCAATCAGGGGGACCAGTAACCTGTGTTCCGACTCCAGTGGCGGTAACATTGCTGTCCGGCCATTTTGTATACACTAGAGGCGCAAGCTCGTTCGCATCCATGTTTACACACATGACATTGATTGTTGGAGACACAACCCCTGCCCGGATTGTGTATTCGCCCACACCGGCCAGATCAACCGGCTGCATAATGGCATTTTCTGGAGCCGTGGCGGCAGCGTACACGCCAGGATGAGGCATCGCCATGGTGACGTTGTTGATGATGCGTCCATATTTCTCAAAATTGCGCGTCACGTTGCCGTACTGGGTCTCGGTCCAAGCACCAGTCATGGTGGTGTTTTCATAGAGAGAGTGCTTGCCCGTCGGTCGATCTTTTAGTTCCTGGGCTACCGACGTGCCGTTTTCCTTGATATCGGCCCAGGTGGACATGAAGGCGAACAGATTCCGGTGGGACTGACCGGCAAATTGAATCTGCATGCACGCTATGTCATTGTCCGGGATCCGTGGAGTCGAGGCAAACATGTCGGGACAGGTGTCTTGCAAATAATAAATGTTGGCGTACGATGCAGCGATGGGACCGGATAGGAGTCTTCGTTCCCAGTCCGAATTCATCAGCTTGGGTGAGACCAAGGCATCCGATGCCGTGGTATAAAACATGGCCATAAGGCTCGCGGTTAGTGTCACCACTCCGAGAAGAGTACAACCTGCGTAAGGAATTGTTTCGCAATGGGTCATGAGAGATCCCGGTTGAAGTACCCAATTTCGCATGGTGATCTCGGCCAGAGTCATGCCACCAAAGGTTCTTTTCAAAAACGATCGTCGTGTGATAATCTGTCCCAACAGGGATATAAACACCGTCACAAAGGACAATTCGATGGTTTTGGCGAGCAAAGCCGTAACCAGCGTTGCTGTAGACGGCTGCAGCTGACCCTTGGAAGATATTTTATGACCCCACTGGGGCTGAACGACGGATACGATGAGCCACATTCCGCTCATTACAGTCGAGTAGATGGACAAGACGAAGACGATCATGGGGATCCATGTTGCCCATTTCCTTCTGACATCACGCTTGGAACAGCAGTAGCTTGGCGGCTCACCTGCTTTACACATTAGCAAGATTGCCGGAAATCACTCCTGAGTCCTCAGGCGCCGTACGGTTCCAACTTTCCACGTCCCACGAATCACGTACCGAATTTTCGTTTGAACGCCTCGTCATCGAAACCGTCATCAGCCGGCTCTAGATCCGTCTCCGAAGGTAGAGAAGCGAGTCCTTCCTTTGCCTCGGCGTACGGAGGACTTGCGGCCGTCGCTGTGTCATTCAGTACCGTCTCTTGATTCGGTGATGCCTCTTGGTTCTG
The DNA here is from genome assembly GCA_018360185.1 of Claviceps lovelessii. Classification (NCBI taxonomy): domain Eukaryota; kingdom Fungi; phylum Ascomycota; class Sordariomycetes; order Hypocreales; family Clavicipitaceae; genus Claviceps; species Claviceps lovelessii. The sequence goes on along the minus strand of SRPU01000311.1, from coordinate 20,862 downwards.
GCTCCGGGTCTCCGATACCCGTCCCGTCCGACCTCGCGTCCTGACTTTCCGAAATACATGCTGGAGTTTGGGTGCGGTTCCCCAGTGAAACCGGCCTCTCGATGATGTATCATCTGAAGTCTCTGGACTGCCACGATAATTGTTGCTAGTCTGGGGTGTGTTGGAGGTTGAAGGATTCGGCGATGACATGTTTGAACCTGGATTGCGGCCATGGCCGTTGATATCCGCCATATGGTCTGGGTTAATACCAGGGCTGCCATTCGAGCTGTGAGGCATCGTCTGAGGCTGCGAGACGGTCTCCGTCTCATTGACGGCTTGAACGTCTCCATAGTCAAGGTTGATACGCTCGTACCCACGAGTACTGAAGATGCTTTGCAAGGGAGATATTCTGAGTTCTGTAGACGGGAAGCCCGTTGATGAAAGAGGGGAGACGAGGTTTTCATCTCCCTGCTCGTCCAGGGAACGTAGCGGCACAGGGTCGTTAGCCATAATTGGCGACCGATTCTGCTAGGTAGCTGACTTTCCTCGAAGCAGCAAATCCAATCGCCTTGATCCGAAAGACGAGCAGCGGCCACTCAATAGACATCCAGATACTTGAAAGAACAAGATAGAAGTTCTTGATGGCCGGGGCGCAACGGAGCTGTATCGAACGTCGTGGGGCTCTGCTGGCCACCTTGATACAGGCAACTTTTCGGCCAAAGGGAAAGAAAAAACGATCTGAGCGGCAGAAGTTCAGGCACAAACATATGTAGGTATATGTGACGATGCAGGGACCCCAGCTGAAAGGGGGAGGGGGGGCAACAGGAAGACCGAGGAGCAATGGGAGGTGGACACGACGAAATGAAGCAACGAGCTACCAACCAAGGTATTGCGTTGCGCGCGAAAGAGCGCAGATCACTCCTGGGGCCGGTTGGAAGACTGCAACGAGGTCCGCAGCCTTGCTAACCGAGCCGAGATGTGCGAACGGTGACTATTTCGGATGGCAAAGGCGTCTAGTCCAACGGTCACGACTCACCCAACTATTCGAAAGATGGAGAGAATCAGCAATGAAGGGTGCTGCGCGAATGAAGCATCCCCGCTCGTCTCCGCCTCGCTACCAGTGTGGCTTCTTCAGAACTGAAGGAAACAAAAAAGAAACTCGCAGGTGGCAAAAGTGCCATGTATACGAGCCGCTTCTCCCCTCCCTCTCTGCATCCCAGAGAAAAACGTGTACCATTTTCCCCTGCGTCAGTGACTCGATCCGGCCAGTAGATTGATCCTCTCTCACCCCTTTTTCAGACGGCAAATTTTATGCATGTGGCGTGACCAAGATACCGTGGCAAGAAGAAGATGGGACCAGCCAGTTGGATATTTTCTTTGTTGAAGTGGTTCGCCCTGCTCTTGCAGGATTCGTGCATCTTGTGATGAAATGGAACGGAGAAGTGAGAACAAGCAACTCCACAAATGGGGACCAAGGCAGCGAATCGAGATGAAATTGGCATCTTGTGTCTTGCGTGGTGCCTTACCAACTGCCAACAAGAGACATTTGCTGCATTTGACGGCCAGACCAAGCTGCCTGCCTGCCTGCCTGCCTGCCATATCTATTTTTGGACCAGAGATGAGCCAACAGATTGCTCGGCAGTAGAAGTCTTGGAGCTTTTATGTATGTCTGCTCTAATGCAGACGTATGTGGGCGTTCCAACGCATTACGTGGAGATGCCTTGGACCGCATGCCAGCCGGTCACCCAGGCACATACATAATGCATAGACATCCCCAAGCTCTTATGAAAGGTCTTGACCACGCGCAGGTTTCTCTCCAAGTTCTTTGATAACGCTGATGGCTGTGATCTGGGATTGCGTGGCTGGGAGATTGTCCACTGCCTCGTCTATCTGGCGGGGTGTCCAGCTGAGGCATCGTTACACCGGAATTCGCTTTCGAATAAAAAAAAAAAACCAGTGTGACCTGCGCCGAGCTCCAGCTCATAGGGCATAATTAAGGTTACCCGAGGCCGGGCGATTTATGCTCGACTGCTCTGCGGAGGACGTGGAGGCGAGGAGGCGGGCGTCGACCATTCGAAGCTGCATCCAAACAGCTGTGTGTGGTGGGTAAACATCATGGGGCTTGTAGAGCGCACGGACAGGATAAAGCAAGAAAAGGCCGGAAAAGTCTGGATGGATCGAAATAATTATTTGGTATGCAACTATCCAGGCATGGGATTCGAGGCCTCGTTTTTTGGGTTACGATAAAACGGGGAGACAAGAAGCAGTCAGCCTGGTTGAAGCTCTAGTAGGGGAGCTTGAGAGAATTTGAAAAAGCAAGGGCAAAGCGTGGTGGGGCCACGGGGCCAGTCAGAATCCGCGATACTAGCGACTGGGTAGGGAGGTAGGCAACAACCATGCACCTCGCTCCTTCCCTTCCAAGGCTAATGTTATCAAGGTCGTAAACTAGTCTCGTCTCTCTCTCCAAGTCCCAACGTCGCACGTCAACTGCCTTGAAGATTAGTCCAAAGCTTACTTTCAACTGGCCGCCGCCTCATGTTCGTTTCAAACAGCATGCTGTTACCTGGAACGGTCTTGTAGTCGATCACACTTGAGGCATAGGCCATGTTGTATTCCGTCAACGAGTTGACGCCTAGGCATCGCCTCCCATCCTACTCCCAGAGACGCCAACCGACACAAATACACGCCATCTCATGCTCAAAGCACCTACATAACAGGCATTCCAAGATCGGAAAGAAGAGAAAAGGAAAAGAAAGAGGTTCGGCAAGCCGGCATTCTATTGAGTCCGTGTTCATCATTCCACAACAAATATATGTTAGGAAACATGCATAACAGAGCATGGCGGGGAAGGAGGGACGACGAGATATCAAAACCTCTGTACGTAAAGCACAAGCGTACATACATGATGTGATCCAACAAGAGTACAGGCGGTGAAACAGGCCACAAGTGCTCACGAAGAGCTCGAGCCCCGTCTCCATGCTCGAGGCAGCACGCAGCACACAAGCCGGTCTTTGAGAGATATCACATCTTTTTATGAACTTCATAATTATCAGACTCAGTCAACACCAAAAGCTGGACGGTCAAGTTGCCGACTGCACCTCATGCCACCGTCGCGTCGGACCAACAGCGAGGCGTGTATAAAATTTTGATCAACGAAAGCACACATCCTTACTACCTCACCTGGGCCGGGAAAAAAAAAAGGAAACCCAACGCCGATCCAGACAAGAATCCATGATGGTCCATTCGACATGGGCGGCAACCTGGCCTGTCTGACTGATTCGGTGGCGCAGGTGGACAAGATCACAGCATTGCACGTGCGGTCCATGCTGTCTTGAAACTCACCGGCAGATGGCCAGTATCATGAACGCCGCGATATCACCGGCTCTGGAGACGGGGAGAGAGACGGATAATCCGAATGGAATATATCTCCACCTCTATAAGAAAGAAGAAAAGGAAAACCAGGGAGGACCGGCGTTTCTTCCGTCTCCGACCGCTCCTCCAGCGCGCCAATCTTGGTCTACACAAATCCAGCATGAGAAAGGGACACTGCTCCGTGGACGAATTGTCGAGTTACGTGTTACTACTGTTTGTTCATTGGCCCCAGTCTTTGTTATCTCTTGGTTCTTGGTTCTTCTTCTTCTTCTTCAACTACAGCCACTGCGGCTGCTGCTGCGTCTTCTACGACTCTCAACGTTTAAAAAATAAAAGCAAAAAAAGTATTGTACCTAACGCCAATAAAACGAACAAAGCCCGCACATGCAGTTGGTTTCCACGCCCACCCCTGCACACACAGGATGCAACTTCCATGCCACGGCCCACGGGTATGACCACGGATATGAAAAAATGCAACCAACCCCTCGCGCGCCAACCGCAATCTCCCCTCGTCGTCGACCAACACATCACCCACTATGTGTACATACACATGCACACTTCGTACATGTAAGTAGGTACCTAGTATGCATACACATGCATGCACAGACATACATACTTTATGTACATACATTGTACATACATATGTATGTATGTACATGTAATATGCAACAGGCCTCTGCGTTTCCCAACCACCGCTCCTCGAACCAACTGCATCCTCCCTTGTCCGCGGAGCCCAACCTCCCGATTTGCCTTGACAGAAACACCGAACAGCATTGACCATGCACGTACATGTCTGTACGCGGTCTATTCCCGGTGCGGCAAATACCCACCCAGTGATAACGGAGCACGCTGTGCACCCTCATGATTGCGCACGTCGCGTAGTGGCGTGGTCCAAGCTGTTTTGGCGAGGGACTGGCGGAGAATCATTCAGTCTGGAGATGAATTGCACAAGTCGTTGTCCTGCTTGTGTAGCGCGTTGGATGTCGATGATAGGTTTACTGCGGTGCGCTATACGCTCTCAACATGAAATTGTGTGTACATAGAATATGGCCTCTCCAGCCCCTACTAGACTCCACATGCCGCATGTCTACACCAAGTCGTAGCCAAACAGGATGATTCAGATGCCACGCAGCCGTCAACTCCAAGATGGAGGAAAAAGACAAAATGGACTAAAATGAAATATACTGGGAAAAAAAAAGAAGAGAAAAAAAAATAAAATAAACGCCTTTTTGGTCTTCACATCTTCCCCCCACTCACGCAGATGCCGTGGCAGTACGTCTCTGGGAATTGCCCTTTCTCTTGCCCGCACCCGGCCGCGTCAGGGTGTACTTGGCAAAGGCGCGCGACAACGCCTTCTTGCAGCTGAGCTTCTGGCTGCCGACGAAACTCTCCACCGTCACGGCGATGGCGCGGTCAATGTCCTGCGCGGAGCAGTACTCGGAGAGGCGCATGCGGCAGAAGGCTTCGCTGATGCGAATAATTGCCTCCAGATGACGGACCTAGAAAGAAGAGGAAAAAAAAAAAAAAAAAAAAAAAAAAAAAAAAAACGTGTTAGTCTTACGCAGACTGTTGATTTTGAGACGGACGACAATGACAACTTACGGTAATGGGATAGGCGCCCGTGGCCAGGGATTCCCTTCTCATGTCGGAGAATAGACGCGCGACCTTGTCTTCGTCCATGTGATACAGCTTGGGGTGGCACCGCTCGCGGGCATACAGGATGTACTTGCGCAGGAGTTCCTGTGGAATCTCGCCCTCCTTCTTGGCGGAACTTGACGACGTGCCCTGCGTCTCTGTCGTTGCAGAATCGTCTTCTACGCGCATCGAGTCCTGGACCGGCGCACTGGTGGGGTGGCTGCGGCTGTGGGATCCCACAATGAAGCGGGCGAGTCGCTCGTCTTCCTCCGGCTCGACGGTGTCCCGAACGACGCAGAGAATATCAAAACGAGACAGGATGGGCTCCGTCAAATTGACGTTGGCGGAGAATGGCATTGTCGAGTTGTAGCGTCCGCCCTGGGGATTCGCCGCGGCGATGATTCCGCATCGCGCCTGCAATGTTGTCACGATACCCGCCTTGGAGATGGAGATTGTCTGCTGTTCCATGGCTTCGTGGATCGATGTCCGGTCCTGATCGTTCATCTTGTCGAACTCATCAATGAGACAGGTCCCACGATCGGCCAAGACCAGTGCGCCGCCCTCCAGTGTCCATTCGCTCGTCAACGGGTCTCTGCGGACGCTAGCCGTCAGACCAACCGCGCTGGCTCCCTGGCCGGTTGCAAACACAGCTCTGTGAGCAGTCTTCTCCACGTACTTGAGTACCTGAGACTTGGCTGTGCCTGGGTCGCCGAGAAGCAGGACGTTGATATCGCCACGGATGTGATGTTGCCCCTTGGTCGTTTTGGCCACGCCCCCAAACAGCGACAGTGCAACCGCGGTCTTGATGTCGTCGTGGCCGTAGATGCTGGGTGCCATGGAGTTGACAATCTTGTCGACAATGTTGGGATCGCGCGATAGCTTGCGGATCTCTTGTTCGTCTTCCTCTGTCATGCGGAAGCCAGCTAGTTGATCGTGGGCTTTGATGACATTGTTTGCCTCTAGAATGGTGGCAAAGACCGGAAATCCGTTCCTGTTGTTCAACTGAGCGTCGTAGTTGTTGCGATAGATGCCCGTCACCTCAATCTCCTCGCCCGGCTTGGCCTTGTCGATGAGATCCCACAGCAGGATCACCTCGCGGGTTCGAGGCAGACGTCCCGCAGGAACAGTGCCGGGGGACTCTTGCAGGGTCAGTTTCTGGTAGTTCCGGTACACCGTCTTCTCTGAGTTGAGGGTGAAGGGTCCCCTGGATTGGCAGCCCTGACAGTAGGTAATCTTGACCTCGACGTTGGACTCTTGCTGGAACGGCCCCAGCGTGATGCCACACTTGCTGCAGTCAAACTTGATGTACTTTAGCTGAGGAAAGACGCCGCTCCGTCGCGTGACGACACCACTGACACGCACCAGGCAGTTCAAATGAGACTGTCGCAGCTGGCGAAGGGTGTAGTGTACAGGCAGGTCAAATATGCGCACGTGGATCTCGGAGTGAATGCGCTCGTAGTCAGGGTAGTGCAACAGAACAACGTCCATGGCGACCTCGTCAAATAGCTTCAAGATCTCGGCGGGCGCATTTGCCAAGAAATATGCCAAAATGGCCTTGCTTTCGGACAGGTGCTCGTATGAGACCTCGAGACTCTCGGCATTGATCTCGCCCAGGGTTCGAATGCGATTACCATAGACAGAAGATCCAGACGCATCCGTGTACGAGGTAAGAAACGCCCTGAATTCGCGCCGGACGGTCCGCTGGACTGGTGGCTGCGAGACCCATTCGGTAAGGTTGGCAGCCTTGACATCACCGAGCGCTTCCAGCGAGAGCTCTTCTTCCATTATATCGGCGTCCATAACATCATCGGGGTCCTCATCGTAGTGGTGACGCCGTCGACGGGGTTGCGCAGTTAGGTCGACATCACCCTCGTCATCATCCCCGGGAAGAAAGGCCGCCGGGATTCGCTGTCGACGAGCAACTTCTCTGTCACGACGATTCAGCTGTGCTTCCAGCATCCGTCGCTCCCCCATGTCCATGGCATCGTAGTCGCCTTCATCATCGAGGCCCACCCCTTCGTATGCGTCGTCTTCACGCGATCTGTAATCGGCCTCGAACCCTTCCCGAAACAGGTCAACATCATCGTCCGCCATTTCGTCAATATCGTCGATATCATCTTGGATTTCTGGTTCGTCCTCGATATCGTCATTGTCCTCCACGCCATGTGCGATGCCAAAGGGAGCTGGTGGGGATGATGGCATAGGACTAGAGCCAAGCCCTATTGATGAAGCTTGACCGGCGTCATCGGTTCTTGAACGTTTGCGACTAGAGCGTGTGGTGCCCCGATTGCCCGCCGTCGGGTTATCGCGAAGAGGGGAACTAAAGTACCAATGGTCAGCGAGTGCTCAAGATCCTAGGAAGCCACAGGCAAGGAGATGGCCGAACCTCATTGTCGTGTTGTCCTCTTGGTCTCCAAGATCCGTAGAGGAGACGACGCCGATGAGCACGATAAAAAATGCGCAGATTGATCAGGCAAGAGTACGGCTGCTGACTGCTGCCGGTGCGAGGGGTCACGAGAGTCTCGACTTTGAAGTGAGGGTGGATTGAGACGACTGAGACGAGATGTGGGACATGCCCTCTCCCAAGCACAAGTGAAGTGGGTTTCGTGTCAACCAAGGCTGGCTTGAGACGCGACGACGCGTTAAGTGGCCCCGCGCGCCCGAGCCGGAACGCGTAAAGTGGCACTGGGCGCACTGGGCTGGACGCCCAGATGCCCCGGGCAGTGGACAGTGTGTGGTGGCCCAGTGCGCACTGCTGACGTCGACTGGTTGTGCGAATGAGTGCCAACGGCGGACAGCTGACAAAAGTGAATCAAGTTTGACAGAGTTCGTCCTTGTGGCGCTCGCTTCATCCATCGCGCGACTGCTCCTGTTCCGACCTTGTATTTGTAGTATCAACTGGTAGTACTCAACTGTTCATGTGCCGTCCGACTCCAAGCCTCAGTCTTTTGGCTGTTCCGCATCGACGCAACTCACTGGAAGGGTGCACTTTTGCGGTCCGAAATTAACCCCAATTCGTGTCCAGAAGCTTTCCAAAAACGCCTCTGGTGCTGCGGAGAGAACGAAGACGGAATCAAGAAAGAAAAGAAAACAGCGTGCACCAAAGTCGTTCGCATCATGTCAAACGATCAATCGCAAGACCCGGCCGCGTCGGCACGAAGCAATAGCTTTTCCCAGCAATCGCAAGCATCCGATGATTCTCAGACTGCAGCTGAGTATGCTCTGTTGCCTTTGCCATTTGATCCTGGAGCTTACCGCCAACTGACAGTTCGTCTATAGCTTTCTTCGCCAACAAGAGATACTCGAGGCCGACGCGCGTGAAGCCTTACCATATGTACGCCTCAAAATGGGTGTTTGTTTTTTTTTTTTTTTTTTTGCGTCGAAGGGGTGCAGGGAGAGAATGCTTGGGCAATTGGCTGACCATTGCATTAGAGCATCGAGACGTGTACCAAGATCCTCGGCCCTCTTCGGCAGAATGTGTTTTCCTGCTTGACGTGCAATCCTGTGCCCGCCGACTTGTCCGATGGTGCCGACTGGAAACCAGCCGGCATATGCTATGCTTGTTCCGTCCAATGCCACGGAGAGCACAACCTCGTGGAGATATTTCAAAAACGAAACTTTACGTGCGATTGCGGAACAAGCCGCATTCCAAAGGAAAGCCCTTGCGCATTGCGGCTCAACGAGCAGTCCAAAACCAGAGGCGACGTACATTCGGAGCGGCCCGACGTCAACAACAAATACAACAAAAACTTTGCCAATGTGTTTTGTGGGTGTGAATGCGACTACGACCCGTTCCAGCAAAAGGGGACCATGTATCAGTGCCTTGGTCTGGGCACTCAGGAGACGGGGGGCTGTGGCGAAGACTGGTATCACCCCGGCTGCTTGGTGGGCATGGGTCCTAAATGGTATGAAAAAATGAATGGCGCCAAACAGACCTCAGCTGTCGCTGCAGCAGATGGAAACGGTCTGGCTACGATTTCTGAGGGCAACGAAGACCAGCCGGACGTCTCAGGCGACGCCGATGTGGCAATAGCTGACGACGAGGACGAGCCCCCCATGCCTCCTGGGTTTCCTGATGAGGATGATTTCGAAGGCTTCATCTGCTACAAGTGCGTCGATGCCAACCCGTGGATCAAGCGCTACGCTGGCACGTCTGGTTTCCTTCCGGCCGTCTTTGTACATCACTCCGAGACCACCAGAGAAGACGCCGCCGAGCCGAGCGCCGAAGCCGGAGCCGGAGCCGGGGCTGAAGCCGGAGCATTCGCCGTTCCCAAGAAGCGCAAAGCCGAGGACGATCCCTTCGGTGACTCAGTAGCAGCAGCAGCAGAAACGAAGCGCCCCAAGAACGACGCAGAAGAGCCCAAACCCACAGAACAAGCGAACAAGCTCACCACACCCGCACCAGAAGAACAAGACCACCCCAACCAGACAACCGACGACGCCCCCCCGGGCTGCAAATTACCAAACCTGCCCGCCCCCCCGGCCGGACGATTCTCGCTCTTCTTCAAAGACGGCTTCCGCGACCAACTATGCCACTGCCCACCCTGCTACCGCCTCCTCAACCTGCACCCGCAACTCCTCGAGGAAGAAGAGGTCTACGAGCCGCCCATGTCCGACGACGGGGGCGCCTCCCACCACGGCGGCTCGACCCACGGCAGCGGCAGCCTCCTCGAGCGGGGAGAAAGCGCCCTCCGCAACATGGACCGCGTGCGCGCCATCGAGGGCGTCATGGCCTACAATCACCTCAAGGAGCAGCTGAAGCCGTTCTTTCAGCAGTTTGCCGAGAGCGGAAAGGCCGTCGGGGCGGAGGACATCAAGGCGTATTTTGCGAAGCTGCGCGGTGATGAGACGGGTTTGAGGGACGCGGGACAGGCAGCGACGGAGGAGGCTGCGGGGGATGGCAAGGGCAACGATGGAGACAAGAGGCACGAGCAGAGCGGATACTAGTGTTTTTTTTTTTTTTTTTTTTTTTTTTTTTTTTTTTTTTTTTTTTTTTTTTTCCTTTTTTTTTTACCTTGTTTTTCCCCCTTTTTTTTCCATTCTAGTCTATTCATTTTACGTTTTATTCTTGTGTCTTCTTTTTCTTTGTCCTTTTTTTTTTTTATTACACCGATTTGGGCGGCAGCACTGTGCCAGGCCTTGTTAGCGACAGTGACATGTAGCGTTGGTGGACAAATTGTGATGCAGCCCACGAGTCGGCCGGCACGAGGGGATATGTCGGGGATGTGGAACTGGGGAAATGCACGGTTGTACGATGACAATGGGGCGATGACAAAGGGATGGGCATTCGTATGCGAACTGAGAGGGTCTGCTCGTGGCGTGATGGAGAAGAAAAGGGGTTTTCGAACATGCACGCACACATACAAACACATAGATTTTCGACGGCAGAGCCTTGGGAGAGGCAGACTGACACTGAACATAAATGTCACAATGCAAGGGGCAAAAGACACAGAGAGCAAAAGGCAAAAGGCAAACGAAAAGAGCAAAGGGTATCCTCGTCTACCGCTCCTCTCGCAGCAGCAGCAGCAACAACAATAAAGGTCTCCCAAGCAGCGCGGACCACTTCCATTCCTACACCTCTCTCATCATTGCCCCGTAGACCCCGTACTCGACGCGGCACTCGACGGCCTCATCGGCGGCACGGGCAGCCCCCTCCCGGCAGATTCCTCCCTCTGCATAGCAACCCCTCCCATCATACTCGCATGCGATGCCTCTTGCAACCCATCCGCTGCCGCTGCCGCTGCCGCTGCCGCCTCTTCCTCCTCCACCTGCCCTTCCATCATCTGCTCCTGCACAGCCCTCTGCTCCAACTCCCTCAGCCTCTCCTTCTCCGCCGAATCGATCAAATCATCATCGCCGCTCCAGTACGGGTCATCGTCGTCCAACTCGGGCATCGCCATCCTCTTCCAAAACCGCAGCTCCTGCCTCAGCGCCGTATTTTCCACCCGTTGATCCCACCGCCTCTCGTCCTCGTAGTATTTGCGCCGAAACTGCCGTAGGTTCTCGTTCGCACGGCCCGCGTGGGTGCGCATCTCCCAGATCTGTTCGCGCAAGCGGCTGTTCTCCTGACGGGCCTCGTCGAGCTGGCTTCGGTAGGAGCGGTGCCAGGCGGCTACGTCGGCGACGTGCTTGGCCTTGTACTCGTGGAATTGCTTGAGCATGAGAGCGAGGGCGTTTGCGTACCGCGAGAGGAGAGCGGCGTTGGCGTCGCGGGAGAAGTTTGCTTTTTCGAGGGCTTCCGAGAGGACGGAGACGAGGGTATCTAGGTTTTGGTTTTCGGCTGCGGCCAACGTTTTTTGTCAGCTATAATGATCTCCTCTGCTTCGTTTCCTTGCATTTTCCTCCTCGTCTTCGTTTTCTTTTGTTGAAAATCAAGGGAACAAATAGAAATGAATGAATAAATGAATAAAACCGTATCGTTGACTGGAAAATCTTTGTCTCGAGGTACAGAAAAGAAAAAGGGCCTCCAGCACACCACGTCTTTTCAGACCGGACATGACCTTTATACATCTCCTTACCTTCAAGGTCGGCCGCAGCAGAGAGCATCAGCTCGTCGTTGGACATGTTTTGTGTTTTGGCCCTGTTCCGCACCCTGCCGAGCCCGTTGACGATTTCTTCCGTGACCCTCCTGTTGTCTGCTAGTTGACGGCTGAGCTCCTCGACCATGCCGTAGATGTAATTCAGCTCGGCCTGGTGACCTGCTGGTGTAGGGGCGGCGGGTATGGGAGCCGCGCCGCCGCCAGGCATGCCGCCGCCGCCATTGACGCTGTTCATGGCGATGGGATGTAACTGTTGCTGCTGATGCTGCTGGAACCTCGCCTGCTGGGGCTGAGAAGCGACGAATTGCTGATGTTGCTGCTGCTGCTGCTGCTGCTGCTGCTGCTGCTGAGAGGGAGGATGCTGCGATGATGGCTGGTACGGCAAATGGGCTTGGGCTTGGAGTTGCGGTTGTGGTTGTGGTTGTGGTTGACTTTGCGACTGCGGCGTCGTCTGGGGTTGCTGGCTCGGGTCGTTGGTCGCGGCACCAGGGTTGATGGTAAAGGGACACGGAAGAACAAAGGACATGGTGGAGAGCGGCGATGGACGAGAGCGTCTTGGTCTGGTCTGGTCTTGGTCTCGTCTGTTCGTCAACGTCTGGCCTTCTTAGCTCGATGGCCAGTTGGTCGACGAGACGGCGCGCTATGCTGGTTTGAGGACGGCGTGGTGGAGCTCCGGTGCTGGGTGGGGCGGGCCAATGACCTCACCCCGCCATCACGAGGTACTCAGTACCTGCATGCATGTCATCCGCTCCATGTATGGAGCGGAAGTACCGGACCTACGTCCAGTACTGAGTACTTGGTGCCAACCTGGCCAGACATTTCGTTGCGGCCTCATTTCAACGTCTCATTCTGGGCCGCTCCGAGACATCACGCTGGTCGTGTCGACAGCTTGATCCAAGAGTCGCCTTTGCTTCTAGCTCAACTTCCTTGGGCCGTAGCCAGGGCTCGTCCGAGGCGAAGAGTTCCAAGCAGATTGTTATTCTCAACTCTGTTGAGCTCTGGTTCTCGCCCGTCGTTTCTCCACCGCCTCGACAAGTGTCTACTCGAGTTGTCTTTGCCCGCTCCCAAGTCCGACCAACACTCAAGGACGTGTCCAAGGACGTGTCGACATGTCTGTATTCGCATGCGAGGAACACAGCCGCCAGGTGTTCTGCCACTTTGCCAAAGAGATACAAGGAGACACAGCATCGACTCGAGACGACCAGGCCTTCCTTAGCTTTATGCAGAGGAACATGCTTCAAACTACAAATACAGAAAGGGGATGAATATGCAGGTCAAAGGCCTGGGTTCGTGCCATGACGCCGAATCGCTCCTGTGTCTGTCAGACACGCCGTCCAGTGATGCAACTCCCGAAGCCAAGGCAGTGGCTAGTCGCGTTGAATATACTGCACAGCGTGCCACCGACGCACAAAACAGTTCCCGACACTAGCTGAGCCCTCCGGGCGACTGAAAGCATATACATCACCACCGACGAAATGCGCACCTGGAACGTTGAGCGGACTATCTACCAGCCAAGAAGAGATGTCAAGTCCAGTCACCTGTGGCCGGATTCTTGCTCTAGTCTACACTGTTTCATGTAGGACGGAACCGCAAAGTCTTGCTCCTCCATGCCGGATTCGTCCCGCTTGCATTGCAGTCCGCGCGGCTCCAATAGAGTCGGTCGGATGACGAGGCTGGAAAAAGTAACTTGATGGCATACCCGCGAGGGGACCATGGTACCCCCCTGAAAGTTCTCTCGCATCAGAGTTCAAGGAACTCTTTGGCGAAATGACGAGGAGATGAGCAGGCTCTCGGTATTGGAACGTTGGCAGGAAAAAACGAAGCTTTGCTTCCTGTGAGAACAATAGATAGTAAGGCTACGCAGTGTAAATGGTCAAATCAAGCCATCTATTCCATGCTATTAATAAATCACGGCGGCGGAAGCAGCTCCAGCCTCCAACTTGGCCCATTCTCTTGGCACCTACCATGCCATAGCTTCTCCACTGGCAAAGGCGTAGAGTAAAGTCGACCAATGTAGGATATCGGGCAGATTACACAACTCCAACGTGCTTCAGCGCAAAGTCCATCGTAAAGTCCCAGGCAAAGTCCATTGCCAAGTCCAATACAAGAACAGTATATACTACGATCTAACGTACTATTTAAGATAAACTGCATAGTAACAGACAGAATATAAGAGGAACGGTACCATAACCTACAGTACAAACGATAATATAAAGTCCAAGGTAAAATATAAAGTACAGTACAATATAACGTACATTATAAAGCCCGCCGTGAGCTATTACCCAATTCGAATATGACATACCATATCAAGAACATCAATATTACCTACAATGACATTCCACAAGCAAAGACACCGCCCCCAATCCCAAACCCCTTCGTCGCCACACCACCAATATGCCCACAGCTCACTCTACCCAGGCTTGAAGCAACCAGACCTCTCAACAACGAAACAACCACACCCTCCTATGAAGGCCATGCTACGTCCTCCACCACCCAGCCTCAGTTCCCGTCCGATTCAGAACATAGCCAGCAACATCCTTGTTATTTTACAGAGTCTCTTCTGGCGAAGAGTATGCCGCCGCATCGCCTCAACGCCGTACGCAAAAAGGCTATTGGGGCGTCAACAACTTGGCTCGCAAAAATGGGGCCAACATTTATGACTTTGTATACGAGATTGTTGGGGGCAATAACTATTAGCTTGTATAGCTGATGTTGCCTTGGAGACCTAGTGAAGTTAAGAACAATTAAGTGGATAGAGCCATTGAATGTATAGAGCTATTAAATGTATAGAGCTATTAAATGTATAGAGCTATTAAATGTATAGAGCTATTAAATGTATAGAGCTATTAAATGTACAGAGCTATTAAATGTACAGACCTATTAAATGTAGAGAGCTATTAAATGTATAGAGCTATTAGGCTTTCTATTATTCAATAAGAAATCAAAGTATATAATCTCTAGTTCTTGTCCTCAGCTCTTGGTCCTTGATCCGTGGGTTGTGTGAAGATGTAAAACAAATGCACTTTCAAACGGTAGATATGGGCGAAAGTAGAAAGAATGCAGCTTTTTAGATCGAGAAAGAGGGAAGCTGCTGTGCGCCTAATACTAGGTCTTACTGTCAGATGGGTTGATCTGCTGTCGTACGAGAAAGTTATCGCTGCCCGAGTTTATCGGCATCATAGGGGCGGGCAAAGCGTAAGACTCCACCAGGTAAAATAAAGCTATTTTGTTTTTCCGTCTGCCTCGCCTTCGCTAGCTGTATTTTTCCCTCGTTCATCAGCTTCTTCGCAAGCTATTTTTACCCCTCTTCATCACCTTCTTTGCACGCTTCTTTTTCCCCATCCCATCAGCTTCTTCTTCGCCAACTGTTCTCCCCTCCTTACCAGCTTCTTCTCCGCGAGCTATTCCGACCACTCGTCTCCGCCCGTTCTTTTTGTGAGCCTTGTCGCGAGCTGTCTATTCCTCTTTTTATCCGCTTCCTCGCTAGCTGCTAGTATTCTTTCTAGTGGGCCGCCGTGAGCCTCCTCTAGCAATTATAGATGCAAAGTCTTTCAACACTACAATGTTCCTCCGACAGTGCATCCCAATATATTGCATTCTCATGAACTAGTCGCCAGGCAGATTCTTGCTCTGCGTAACGAACCAGAGCTCTGTATCGGCCGAATCTTTTGGCATCCTAGGACGCAGGGAGAGCTTTGGATGTCCCAATCCTGGCTTCTTCTTCGCAAGCTGTCTTTCCCTCTTTTTATCTGCTTCTTTATCGGCTGTTTTTTTTTTTTCCCCTCCTTTCATTAGCTTCTTCGTCTCAGGCTGTTTTCTCCCCTCTTCTCGTCAGCTTCTTCCTTCACTAGCCGTTTTCCCCCTCTTTTCGTCAGCTCCGTCGGTAGCTGGAATTTTTCGCTGCAGCGTGCACACGATTGAGTGCTTATCCATTCGCACAGTAGAAAACTCACCGCTAATCTTTTGTACTTTGACACTACACTTCTATCCCTTTGGGGCCCGGAAGGCTACATCCGCGTACCGATCCACTTCGTCCAGCAATGTAAACCTCTGCATTGAAGGTACGTGCCGCCCTATACGAATATATAGTGTAAAAGAAGTTTCTATAATATCTCGAGAATAGAGAGATACTGGGCGACGCATTTTGGCATCATGTATTGGGAGGCTGTTCGAGGTCACCTAGCATAGGCTCATAAGCTATGAAAGAACAAGGGGGGGTATAGGGGTGTGGCCTTCCGGGCACTAAAGGGACAAGGCAGGACTATATAGTGCTTTTAGTGTGTTTATCAACTCATAGCTGGATAGTTGAATAAGAGTGTGTAACAAAACATGTGTCGTTTTTGCCTTCTCCACCACATAGCTTTTTTTTATCCTTCTCCAGGCAAAGCGGAAAGCCACGCTTTTCTCACGCCACCCCAGCGCTTTACGACTCGAGGCAAAACACAAGCAAAGCTCCACTTTGCCTAGGTCTATTTATAAGTATAATGGTCTCTCGGATGGCTTTTTGTTATATATAAAGCAGGAAGCTACGAGCCTTGGCTTAGCTGCCTTCTCGCTCAATGTTTTCTCTTTATAAGTCAAAACCCCGCTTTGCCTGATTTGATAGATTGCATTTGCTGTTATATTAGTAAATTTGTTATTCGATGGGGAGGTCAACGATATAGGAGAGTAGAGAAAGTATAGCAGAGTATCGGAAGTATAGGAGAGTATAGGAGAGGATAGGAGAGTATCGGAAGTATAGGAGAGTATAGGAGAGTATATGACGGTATAGGAGAGTAACGGAGAGTCGGAGCATACAAGAGTGTAGGAGAGCACAGCAGCACACAAAGCACGTTCCGTGCAAACATCCATATATTCATCACTGCTTAATCCAGAAGCAGCCCTCTGTCTGCCAACCCCCCGCACAAAAACGACTGTGGTGTAAACATAATACGCCCATTGCGTCCTCTTGCGCCGCAAACCACGACCCTAAACACGCGTAAGACCGGGAAAAGATGGAAATAAAAAGCATATGTAAAAAAAAAAGGGGGAAAAGAATAAAAGACAACTGCACTAAACCAAAGCAACAGAGCTGCTTAAGCAACCCGGTTGCTTCCCTTTTTCTGCTCCTGATGCTGGCGGTTGTGAAAGTTGAGGCAAAAAAAAAAAAAAAAAAAAAAAAAAAAAAAACAGGCTGATTTCGGCAATTTGCGTAGTGAATGATGATCGATTCGTGGCGTCGTAATTCGTTTCCCTTTTGGCAAGTTGTGTGGGCGTTCACCGACACCCAATATTCCGTTTCCGTTTCCGTTAATAACTCCTTACCCTTCTGTCCCCTCGTCTGGACAATAAAAAAAAAAAAAAAGAACTGAAAGCAAGACATCCTCCACAAAACGACACCCAATCTTCTGTTCCGGTTCCCCTTATTCTTTCGCCTTCTGCCCCATCTTCTGGGATGAAGAAGAAAAAATTTCATCTGAAAAATACCCCTCTACATAATCGACATAATCATGCCGCCATTGTATGCTCATGTAATCATGGCTTGGCTATGCCCGGCCTCACTTTCCGGTGGTTTGCTTTCCGTCATGGACGTGTCCTCCACCTGAGACAAGGATGTCAGCAATGAGTCCTTTCGATCCAGCGACGGACCCCGGCCGCCCTGCGACGAGGGCTGGCCACTTGCAACACAGAGGCGATATTCTCCGTCTCCCTTGACTTCAATGATGCCTTCCTTCAGAGCCCACTGGGTGAGCAGGTCGTCTGCTCCCAATGCCGGCCCCTCGCCCTTTTCCATGTGTCTCCCAACATGCTCAGTCCACTCATCCCATGCGTTGTGGCCCTCAAACATCTTGTGACAGTCGTTCTTCGGACACGCGGCCCGTTGTGGCGGCTGTCGTCTCGTCACGAGGCATGATTGTTGCATTTCCTTGACGTGTGCGTCCCATTCGGCTTGGAGGCGCCCCTCATCCTCGGAGATTGCTCTTTTGATCTGGAACGGTGCATGCATGCGGCGTAGGTGTTGAGTGAACAGGTCCTTGCGGTTGAACTCGTTGCCCTTGCCCTCGGCGGCGCCCTGGGGGCACGTAGAGCATCGGTAATACTGCAAGCACAGGTGCTGCGAGGAAATATGTCTCTTCCACTCGTTTTTCGATCCAAAGGTGCTCGTGCAGCCGGCGAAAAAGAAGGCACATGGAAATGGCCTCGTATGCGCGGCGGCAACATGCTTGCGCAGCGACGAAAAGTCCTTGAACGGGGCATGGCTGCAATGGCTGCAACGCGTTTCCTGTTTCAAACCAGAGCGTCGCGCGGCTTTGGTGGCCTTGGAACCGGGAGGCGTCATCTTCATGCCATCGGGCATGACTCCCTCACCACCCAGGTGGCTAGCCATTGTTGCCGGGGCCCGTCGGCCCTTTTCACCTGGTACATCCGAGACGGATTCCGGTAGACATGTCCGCAACCGCTCCGCCGGAGTGGCCGCAACGCCCCCGTGGCGCACATCCCTGAGCGCCTTGAGCTGCTCAGCAGCTTCCTGCATTTCGGCCGAGCCCTCCGCATCGTCTTTCAGCTTGAGAGCAGCCTCGACGCCAGACGGAGGACGAGATGGGCTGCTTTGAGGCAATGGGTTTGCTCCATCGCCCTGGACGTTGTTGGCTCGAGACGCAGAGGGGTCTTGCGTCAGTTCATCTTTCTCCGTGTCCCGGGGATGACGGGCTGGCGTGCCCGTTGCAAGTTTCCTTGCGTCGAGGAGAATCCTCCCGTCCTCCACCTGCTTCGCGGAGGGACGTACACCAGCTGGCCCGACCAGTTTCTCGTACAAATGTATCATGTTGTGAGAGCTAATGTAGCCCAAGAAGCAGCAGACTTTCTCGTGCTGCACGTCGTTCCAGACGGATTGGGGCATGGAAATGAGCAGCATGGTCGGAGGCCCTAGAAACATGCCCTCGACGGCGATCCCGGACCCAAGCGGGGGTCTATTCTGGAGCCATTGGTTGAAAAATGACATGTCTGGACTGGCATCTCCGACAAATGTGGTGCAGACCAAGATGCGAGTTTCGTCAAATCGGAGGTCCGAAACCGAGCTGGGGTCAATCCAATGGTCCTCGCGACCACGGTGCGCTTGCACGTCGCTCAAGGCGCCTCCGCCATTCTGAGAGACGGAGGCCGGTCTTGACGGCAGCGGGGCCAGGCTGAGGTGGTGACTTTTGCCGGGCATGAGAGTGAAGAAGAACGGTGACTGTGGCCGCGTCGTGGGTGCTTGTCTCGCTGCCTGGGGATTAGTATGCAACTGTTTTTGTGCTACAATTTCCTCGAACAATCTTTCCACGCTGAATGGCCTGCCGTTGTGTAGGCTTTGTAGAGCGTTCGTCATGTCTGTGGTAAAGGACCGGGAGCCCTGCTGCTGTTCACGAGAGCCGTGTTCGGTAGCAAATGCGGCGATGCCCTGCTTTATCCCATGGCTGCCGTCAGTTGGCGGGTCGGGCACAGCACAGCTATCGAGCAAAAGCAGAATGTCCGACTGAGCATCTTCAAACAAGCATCGTACACCATCCCATTTGAGTTTGGCTGCATCGTCGCGAGTATTGCTAGAGGAACACGTCAGAGAGGGGGAGAGGGGACCAGAGATGGAATCGAACCACGTTGCACGCATCCGAGCGATGAGGTAGAGAGAGAGGAGGGAGAAAGAAGAGCGAGACGTACCATGCCCAGTACAGATGACCGTCACCATCAACAAATCCATGCCCAGCATAGTATATGATCAATAGATGGCTGGGTCCGGCATTTTGGAGAAACGAAGCCATCTGTACGCCAAGCTTTATGCTTGGGTTTGGCAGGTTGGGAATCTTCCACCGGTGTGTAGCATAGTTGTACTTGTTGTGCAGTACGGCTTCGAAAGCTGCCATGTCCTCGTCCACGGACGCGTCTTTCTCCCAGCTCAAGAGCAGCACGGAGACATGATTATAGGGCGGTCGTTCTGTCTGGCGCTGGATGAGCATGGCGGCGTCCTGGAGATGTCTGGCGAAGGACTCGAAATCCTGTCGCGCCGAGAGCGGCGTGTCGTGGGTGGCATAATGATGGTTTTGCTGGAGCTAGATTTGGGGGGTTGGGTTTTCAGATTAGGGGTCAGCTACAAGGGCGAGTTGGTCGCATTGGATGTGATTGGGATGTGATTGGATGTGATGGGAGACGGGAGAAGCTGCTTTATTCTCGCAGTTGCGCGCGGACAAGTCATGATGGCGAGGCTCACCGATGATGGTTCGTGGGCGTACTGGTTGGCATTGGCAAGAGGCTGCTGCTGCGGCGTGTTTGGGGCGGGCGAGGAGTTGACCTTGGGAGCCAGCTTTCTCTTTTTGGTAGACGGTTCCATCGACAGATGAGCACCGAGAAGCGCGGCCGCAGAATTGATCATGGACGAGCAGGAATACCACAACGCAAAAGGAGGGGGGGGACAAGACGTCTGGTTGCCAGAGGTCTGACGGGCAAGATGTAGGTCGGCAAGTACTTGTTGGTGGAAGGGGCCTCGCAAGTCGGGACGGCCTACGTGGGCCGGGCAATGCGGTCGTGACGGTGCAAAGGGCAAGAAGAAGAAGGTATTGGACTCGGTCTTGGGTTCGGCTATGGTTTTGGCTTTGGTCGTGGACGTGGTCGTGGTCGTGGTCTTGGTCTTGGTATTGGGTTTTGGCTTTGGCTTTGGCTTTGGCTTTGGCTTTGGCTTTGGCTTTGGCTTTGGCCTCGACTTGGACGTGGACTTGGACTTTGGTTTTGGCGTGGCGAGCGACGCAGCAATGGCTCAATTGCAAAGGACGCGGCAGAAGCAGAGGACTCGGAGGGAGACGGCGAGGGACTGCGTGGAAAGGCTGCGAATGAGTCCATTGATTGGCCTCGAATGCTTGCGCCGGAAGAATTAACCAGGATGCGAAGCGAAAGAAGCCAAAGAGGCGAAGGAGGGGACTGGACGGCGACGAGCGGGTTTCGAGGCTGCACGAGGCCTGGTGGGTGGCTGCAAGGGTGGGCGGCGAGGTGGGCGGCGAGGTGGGCGGCCTGGGCCTGGCTTCAAAGTTGGCTCAGGCTTGGTTCGAAGGAAGGCGGGCTGGAGGCACCGAATCAGCACCTCGGAAGCTTCGATACAGGGGCCTGGAGGGCCTGAAGGGCCTGAAGGGCTGCCTGGACTGAGGCCAGACCACATGCAGCAGACAGAGAGCCACAGGCCAGTGGACCGCTTAGCCGGATACAGCCACCCGGCGCTCCAGAATGCCACATGCAGGCACGGAGCACTTCTATCCGGGCAGCAACCTTTTTCTATCCGGGCAGCAGTCCACTTTTCCTCGTGCATCCACCCCCTTACCTTCATTCCCACACC
>SRPU01000310.1:0-22599 GCA_018360185.1 Claviceps lovelessii | reverse complement strand
AGAATTTATACTCTTAAGTATAAAGAACTTATAATTTAAAGAAGAAAAACGGAAATTACTTCTAAAATTTATTAGCCTATTTTAAATTCTAAATAAAATTAGAAAGCAGGCGTATAGATTAGCATTGCTAAATTAATTGTCTTAGATATATAATGTATTCTATATTAGTTTACTTAAGAAATAGACCTTTAGAAATAAAGAAAAAGAATAGAATTTACCTATTTCTAATTTAAATAATAATTCTAAAAAATAGGAGGTTAACTAAATTAAATTGCATTGTTTCCTTTAAAGGAAATTATATTACCTAGTTAAATAGAAGGGATAGCCCTCTAAATATAATTAGTGGTTAGAAGCTGTAGCATTGTAGAATACTAGTAGTTTGCTAAATAAATATTATATAATGTTAACTAAATCTAAGAAGAGTAGGATTTATAAGGGTCCTTAAAAACGCGGTAGACTGCAAAAAATATCCCTTAGAATAACTTTGGACAAATCTTATATAAATCAATAACTATTTATACTAAGTAATATTTATTTATTATTATTCCTACTAAATTTGTTCCTATTTTTTTATATAAAAAAAAAAAAAAAAAAAAAAAAAAAAAAACTCTATTAAATAATTGCTTATTTATTTTACTTTAATTATAAAAAATTCTTAGTTCCTTAATCTGCTAAAGTTTTGGTAAAGATTCTTTTAAAAGTTGCATTAAAATTAACATTTTCTATGTCCTTATTAAAACTAACTATTAATTTAATAAAAATTAAAACTATTGTTCTATACGTTTATAAATAACGATTAATGCTAGCTAAACGTGGCAACTAATTACGCTAAAATTCGGCTTAATTTTTGCTTAACTATTCTACCTAAATTAGTTAAGAATTAAAAGGGGAAGGAAAACTTACTATTTTTTTAGGTATTGCAAATAAATTTTCGCAGACTAATTAAGCAGTGGTTACTTTATTGTTATATTTGTTAATATTTGCCTATAATTCTACCTTTAATTAGGACTATTAAAAAAAAAAATATTTTTTAAATTCCTTACCTCTAACTATTTTTAGTTAAAGTAGAAACTATTATTATAGTAATAGTCTAGAATAAACTATATAAATAAGGAAAAAAGATTGTAGAAGTGCTTCTATATCTTTCACCCTAATAATATAAATTCATTACTAGTAGAATACATTAAATTATCCATAAATTTGCATGCATTAATAAAATTATTGTAATATACTAATAGCAATTAAGGTATTTAAGTAAATTATTAGGAAATTATTAATAAAATCTAATACTAATACTTATATTATAGCAAAAAGTCGCACCTAAAGTGCAATAATAATATTTTATACTATTAGGAATGTCTTTATAAGTGGAAAAAAGGGAGGCAAATTGCCCCTCCTTTACTGTAATTTCTAAACTAGTTAGTATTATTTTTAGACACTAAATATATTCTTTAGCTTAGATAGTAATAGTAGCATTTTCTAGTATAGTTCTAGCCTAATTCTATATAAATTTACTTAATTCTATATAAGTAGGCATAGGAGTTGTAGTTAAATGTAACTCCTTTTCTTTTTTTAAGGTTATAAAAATAACCTAAATCCCTAAGGATTTAGATATAGAATTACTAAGGTAAATCTTTTTAATAGCTTTTTTAGCTAATTTCTCCTATTTTTTCTCTTTATACTTTAGAGTGTAATAGTAAGTATAAGAGAGCAGGGAACTTAATTTATTATCTAATTTAATAGTAAATATCCTATCCCTTAGGGTAGAATATATAAATAAAGAAAAAAGTCTCTAATTTAAACTAAAATTAGTGCTAGCATTAAATGTAGAATTATATTATAATTTAGCTTAGCATTCTAATATAAAGTAACTAATAAAACTAGTATTAAATATAGAATTAAATATAATTAAATAATAAACTAACTAAAATAACTTATATAAGAATATACTCTAAATTAAAATAAAGCTAAAATATACCTAATTTAATAAATCCTTAAGGAAATTAAATTTTTAATAATTTAGTCCTATTTAATTAATTAATCTTCTTAATTTCTATTATAATTCTATAATAACCTACTAAATCACCTAATAATTTTAGGTTTAAAACCTTCTAGGTCCTATCCTTTAAGGGTTTAATACTAGACGCTAGCATTGTAAAAGGTCTCTTAGATAATTCTAACATTATTAAACAAATTAAGCATAAATAAATAAGATCCTATAAAATATATTAGGAATTAGAAGATAATTAATAAGGGAATAAGGGGCATAAAGGAAAAGGAAAACGCTATAAAATAGAAATCTTTTACCCCACTAAATAATATCTATTAAGTCTATAATTATATACTAGATTAGTATATATTACTAGTCCTAAAACAGAAATAAAAACAAATAAAAATAGAGGCTAATTAAAAAAACAACATTAGGTTAATGTTATTGTAAGGGGGAAATAATTATTATACCTAATCTAGTAATAGAGGGAATCAGACCTAATTATTATATTCATCAGTCCACCTTACGCTAATGATTCTATACCTAATTAGAGATAATTAGTTATTGGAATAAACTGGATATCCATACATTAGTGGCGTGTTATAAAATAAAGATACTATAGAATAAGGGGATATTCTCTAGGGATTTAATAGGGAATTACCTCTAAGGAAAAGAAGGATAAGTCTTAGCTTAAATATATAGCTAGCCCTACTATTTAAATGCATACTGATTCCTATCCTATTCGTCCTACCTAATCGCCCCTAATTCCTAAGCGACTAGCTTAACATTTATACTATATAAATTAATTAAATATAATAATAAAGCCTATATATTTAAACTAAGAATATTTTAATTATTAATAGTTTTAATTAAAATAAATATTCTTTTTTTTCTTTTTAATTTTTATTTTTATATTAATAAAAGACTAATTATATTAGCTTTTATATAAATATTTAAATTTATATAAAGTACTTTTATTTTTTTATTTAATAAAGTAGTATTAATTTTAAAATATAATAATACCCTTTAAGATTCTTTAATTATATATCAAATATTATACTTAATTTTTTAACTTTTCCTTTATTTATTTTTTTTAGAGTTTTTTTTTTTACTTTAATATTTTTAATTTAAATAATAAGTATTTTCTTAGAGTATTATAGCTTAAAATATTTTATTGTTATTGTTTATTACGCTAGCCGTCTAAGCAATTTATGCTTAGCCGTATCTAGAACCTCTGCTCCTAAATTTTTTTATCTAGTTAAGGAAAACCTTATTAGGTTACTAATTAGCTAGCAAGCTAGCTAATTAGTTAGTTGCTTAATAGGATAAAAAACCTTACTAAATACATTTTTAATTACTTCTTTAAAGCCCGCTTTCCTTTTATAAAATCTAGTTTCCTTTAAATTACCCTCTCCCACTATCCTATTACAACCTTCCCTATGTCTCTACTTTTATTTCCTTATTCTACATTTTCTAGCAATTATAGCTATAAACCGGCTCTATAACCTAAGAGCTAGGGGTATTCTACCTATTTATAACGTAGAAGTGGCTAATTTACATTACTTAGTAAGCTAGAATAAGTAGGGGGACTAGACCTACTTTTCCTAGCTTACTAAGCTACTAATTAGCTAGAAAAGCCCCTACTTTTCTAGCTAATTAGAGTTTAGTTTTTCCTTATTATATAGCCCCCACTATACTAAGGAAAAACTATGCCCTATGCAGGAATTAAACCTACAACCCCCCTATAATTCTTACTTATATAAGAAAAGTGACGAGGTTTTCCATAACGCTTAACCACTGCGCCACGGGGTAGCTTAATATATTTTAATTTATAATATTTATAGTAAATAACCTTTAAAGTATTATAAAAGTAATATTTTAATTTATTTTTAAAGGAGTTATTTTATAATATTATAGCTTTTTTAGATTTTATTTCTTTTTTAAGTAATTTATCTAAAGTTATTTAATATTAAAGCTTTTTGAAAAAATAGATTTAATAATTTTTTTTAAATTTTTTAATTTAAAAGCTTTTTAATATTAAATAGCTAATTTTATAATTTCTTTTTAAATTTTAAGGATTTTTAAAGCTAATATTTATATATAATAATAAAGTAATTCTTTTAATTTTTTAAAGAATTATAAAGCTTTTTATTATTTATTTTTTAATAGAAAATACCTTTTAAAAAAGTTTAAATAAATATAAAAATCCTTTAAAAACTATTTTGTTTTATTTTATATATTTTAAGTATTAAGCTAATTTAACTTTATAATTTTTAAAATTTTTAATAAAAAATAAGGTTTATTTTAAAAATTTATTTTAATTATTTTTTTAAATTTCTTTTTAATTTAAATTATTTCTAATAAATTAATTTTAATAAAAATAGTAATTAAATCTTATATAATTATAAGTAAGAATAAATTTTTAATAATTCTTTTAATAATACTTAAAAGCATTATTAATTACTTAATATAAATTATTTATTTAATTCTCTTTTTTTTATAAGGTAGTATTTAATTTTAATTTAATTATATTATTAACTTTTACTTCTTTATTATTATTAGTATTTAAGTTATTAAATAAATAATAAATATAATAAAAAAAGTACTTAATTCCTAATTAATTTAATAAAGTATTCTTTAGTTTTTATTTTTATATTTATAATTACTAAATCTCTTTAAGCTATTAAATTTACTATTAAATAGCTTATTTCTTTAATATAATTTTAGTTTTATATATTCCTTAGCTAATTCCTAGTTTTA
This sequence comes from Claviceps lovelessii, assembly GCA_018360185.1. Taxonomy (NCBI): domain Eukaryota; kingdom Fungi; phylum Ascomycota; class Sordariomycetes; order Hypocreales; family Clavicipitaceae; genus Claviceps; species Claviceps lovelessii. Next base: position 17,849 of record SRPU01000310.1, on the reverse strand, counting down.
AAATAAGGATTCTCTTTAATTATAAGTTTATATATATAATATTTCTACTATATTAACTTTTTAAGTAATTACTTAAAGAAGTCTTAAAATATTAAGCTAATTACTTAGAAATTAAAGGTAATTAAATAAAATAAATATAGTAAAACTCTATATATATTTAATAGTAGAATTAATTATATATTAAAACTAAGACTTATTCTTTTCTTTATATTTAAGTAAGGAATCTTTTTTAAATCCCTTAGGAATTTATACTAATTTCTATAAGGTATTTTTAATATAAATATATTTAAAGTATTCTAATTAGTTATATAATACTAAACTCTATTGAAATTATGCCTCACTTATAACTAAATATATAGATAGAGGGGACTCTAGGATTCGTGACTAAATTAGCCTAGACTCTGTAGGGCATAATATAATAATACCTTATACTTATAATACCTTAAAGTAAAGTAATTTAAAGAATATATAATAAAAGAAATAGTATTATTAATTATATATAAGCTACTTATAATATAAATATCAACTTTTGAAGGGGTTTAAACCTTACTAATCTTAATTATAGACTATAATTAATTTATATTAGCTTTAGCCTTAAACTATGTAGTAAGTATTTAGTTTAATTTAAATAAATATATATAAATAATAACTTAATTATTATAAAAGCTATAGTATAGCTTTAACTTAATATTATAAAGCTATTACTTTACTTTTTTAAGAAAATTAATTATTATATAAAGTAAATAATAATTAAGCTATAATTCTTAGTAAATTTAATAGTTTTAAAAAAGCCTTAAGGTAGTTTTAAACTAAATTTATAATAAAGTTAATGTATAAAAAAAGTAATTTAAAATATTAAATAAATACTTTAATAATAAAAGGTTTTTAATATTAAAAATAACTAATAAATTATAATTAATATAGCTTAGGTATAAAACTAAATTAATTATGATAAGTATTACAATATTTAGTATATAGTAGTTAAGGCTATAATTACTTATTATAAAACCTTTAAAAGTTTAAATAATAAATATAGCTCTATAGTGAATTATTATTAAAATAATAATAAATTCTTTTTTTTTAAATAAAAATAAGAGTATTAACATTAAAATTATTAAAATATACTAAAAAAAACCTATTACTTTAGCTAAGTATTTTTTCCTTTTTTTAAGCTTAATTAAATAATATACTAAATAATCTAAATAGCTACCTAAATATTATTATATTTTTAATAAATAACTAATTTAATATTAATAAACTTTATAATATTGTAAAAGGCTTAACTAGCTAAAAACTATTTAAAATTAATAAACTTTTAATAAATTACTTTAGAGTATATAATAAAACATTAGCTAAAACCTTTATTTATCTATTAAATATATATTATTATATTAGCTATTACTTAGCTTATTATTAATAAGCTAAAGCTATTATTCTTAATAAACTAAGTAATACTTTAATAAAGTAATAAAGAATTAAGGTTTAATACTTTATTTAACTTTTTAATATAATTAATAAAGTTATAAAAGTAGTAATAATAAGTTAGCTTATTTTTATAGCTAAGTTAAGTAAAGTATTACTTAACTTATAAATAAATAATAAAATAAATTAATTTGTAAAAGTTACTTTAAATATATTAATAAAATAAATATAAATAATATAGTATTATAATAATATTATATTACTACTTTAGCTAAATATATTAATAGCTTTTAATATAATTTACTATAAATAGCTTATTTATACCTTAATTACTATTAATATTTTTACTTAAATTATAATATAAACCTACCCTTTTACTATTAAGTATATTACTTATCTTTTTTTTAATAATAAAACTATAAGCCTTTTACTTATTATTATAAAAATATTATAAAAGTTTTTTATTTTTTTTATTGTTTTTTTTATATTATTTTATTATATATTAAATTTTAAATAACTTAATTTATATTAATTATAAGGTTTTTTAATAATATAAATATTTTAATATATAAATATATAAGAAAAAAAATATAGAACTACCTTAAAGCTATATAAATAATTTATTAAAAATATTTCTTAAAATTTAGCTTTAAATTTAATTTAAGAAAAAGTAAACTTATATATTTTATAAAATAATATATTATAATTATAATATTAGTTTAACTTAACATTAATATAATATAGCTAGTTTAGTTTACTTACTTTTTAAGGGTTTAAATTTACTATAAATTATACTAAAAAGTATATTAAAGTTAGGTTAAGTTAAAATTAATATAATAATAGCTAATACTAATATTACTAATAATATTAATATAAAAGTACTTATTATAAAATATATAGCTATTATATATATAAGTAATTTAAAGTATAATTATTTATAGTATAAAATTATACTATATTCTTATAGCTATTAATAATAAAGTATAAAGAATAGTTAAAGTATTTATTTTTAAATAAACTAAATACCTTAAAATAATTATTAATACTTTTAAAGCTATATTATAAGCCTTTATTAAAACTAAAATAGCTATAGTATTAATTAATCTTTATTTAAATTATTAATTATATTATTATTATTATTATATTAAGCTTAATAGTATAGCTAATTAAATTTATAAAATTTATATAGTAATAATAGCTTAACTTTATTATAAAATAATATATTATAAATAAAAATACCCTTTAAATTTTAATAACTACTTAGCTTATAAATTATTTTTAAATTAACTTTATAATAACTTATTAAAACTATTTTTAATTAAAGTATTTACTTTTAAATAAAAAAACTATTAATATTGAGAGAGGATTATTCTATAAATATATTAAATTTATATTAAATATATAATAATAAAACTTAACTTTAACTTTACTTTTATTATTAAATTAATTTACATTTACTTAAGCTTTTTTAAATATAAATCTATAATATTTATATAAATATATATAAATTAAATTAAATTTATTACTTTTTTATAGCTAATATATTTTTAAAATAAATTTCTTTATATATAGCTACTAAGCTTATAATAAAAACTATTATTATACTTTATTTTTTTATAAAAAGTTTAACTATTTTTACTTTATAAATATAAGTATACTATTAATATATAATTAATATAAAGTTAGGTAAGCCTTTAAATTAAATAAACTACCTATTATACTTATAAAGTAGCTTATATTAATTATATATATTCCTTAGTTTTAGCTAATATATAGTTTATAAAAATAATAAGCTAAGAATACTAAGGATTTGATATAATAAAGTATTTAATATAATATAAAAATAAAAATAGTAAAAAGCCATAAAGTATTATAATTAATATAAAATAATTTATAAAATAATTTAAATAAAAAATAAAATACTATAGCTAAGATACCAAATAGTAAATATAGTATACTTATACTAGCTTTAGCTTTATTTTTTATTAGCTTTTTTGTTTTACTCTTTTTATTACTATAGCTTTATCTATAGCTAAGCTAAGTTTATAAGTTTTTTTATAAAATATTATTATACTTTTTTAGTATATTAATAATATAATAAGCTTAAAGTAGTATTTTACCTTTAATTAAGGGTAAGGCTAAGGCTATTATAATATTAATAAATAGCTATATTAATATTATAATAGCTATTTTTACCTTTTTTATAAGTTTTTAAGCCTTTTTTTTAAATAGGTTTATACTTAATAGCTTATTTTTAAGTTAGTATTATCCCATTATTATAATAATACTCTAACTATACTATTATATACTTATATTAATAAGCTCCCTAAAGGTATAAAGATTCTATATATTTATTACTTACTGATTAGTTTTCCAGTATAATATAATATTTTAGTTTAGCTATAATATTAATTAGTTACTAATTTATTACTAATATAAATAAGGTGTATAATATTTATTTTTAAATAAGTTTTTTTACTTTTATATATTTAAAGTATATAATATTAATATTTATATAGGTTAGGGATAGTAGTAGTATAATTATAAGAGAAATACTAACCTTTAATATAATAATACTATTTTTTAATATTTCTAGGTTATATTAAGTAAGCTTTATAAAGCTGGTTCTTAAGCTAGCTTAGCTATACTATAAATTAGTAATAATAATATATTAAGTTAGAATAAATGCTTATCCTTAGGGTAATAATTTTATTTATAAATAGTATTTTTATTAGTACTATAGTTAGTTAGGGGTAGTAATATAGTAGTACTACTATAATAATAAAAATAGGGATATACTTATAATAAAAATAATTAATAAAAGAAAAAAGAAAAAAAAAGATTAAAAATAAGGAAAAAAGGGTAAATATTATAATTATCTTTTTTTTTCTCATATAACTAATCATTAGCTAGTAGTTAGTCTATTAATAAATAGCTACTAGCTAATATAACTAATACTACTAAAGTATAAAAGCTAATAAAAGGTTTTTAATAAAGTAGTAATAACTTAAGGGAAAGGATAAGGGTTTAATATAATACTTAAAATAAGTCTTTTAAGTAACTTACTATAATATATTAACTACCCCTATAGGTATTTTACTATCTTACTATATCTTTAGTAACCTCCTTTAATATTAGTTTTATACTATATACTTTTTTATAAAGCTAGTTAAGTTTAGCTAGTAATATATCTTTATATATAGTTAAAACTAGTATAAAACTGTAGTAGCTCTACTATAAATAATAAGAACTACTATATATAGGTTTTCCTCTCTACTCTAGGGTTTTTCCTATATAGTTTTAGTAGCTAAGGTACTAGGTATTAGATATAGCCTAACTAGAGTAAATACATAATAATAATAATTATAATATTAGTTTAACTTAATATTAATATAATATAATTAGTTTAGTTTACTTACTTTTTAAGAATTTAAGTTTACTATAAATTATATTAAAAGGTATATTAAAGTTAAAATAGGTTAAACATAATATAATAATAGCTTATATCTATATTATTAGTAATATTTAATATAAAGGTATTTATTATAAAATATATAGCTATTATATATATCAATAATTTAAAGTATAATTACTTATAGTATAAAATTATATTATATCTTTATAGGTATTAATAATAAAGTATAGAAAATAGCTAAAGTATTTATTTTTAAATAAATTAAATATTTAAAAGGAGTTATTAATACTTTTAAAGCTATATTATAAGCTTTTATAAAAATTAAAGTAACTATAGCTTTATTTAATCTTTATTTTAATTATTAATTATATTATTATTATTATATTAAAGCTAATAATATAATTAATTTAGCTTATAGTATTTATATAATAATAATAGCTTAACTTTATTAAAAACTAATATATTAAAAATAAAAATACCCTTTAAATTTTAATTATTACTTAATTTATAAACTATTTTTAACTTAGCTTTATAATTACTTATTAAAATTATTTTTAGCTAAAGTATTTATTTTAAAATGAAAAAACTATTAATATTAAAAAACAGCTATTATTTAAATATACTAAACTTATATTAAATATATAATAATAAAACTTAACTTTAACTTTATTTTTATTATTAAGAAAATTAATATTTATTAAGCCTTTTTAAATATAAATTTATAATATTTATATAAATATATATATAATAAATTAAACTTAATATTTTTTTTATAATTAATATATTTTTAAAGTAAATTTACTTATATATAGCTATTAAATTAATATTAAAAACTATTATTATATTTTACTTTTTTATAAAACCTTTAACTATTTTTACCTGATAAATATAAATATACTACTAATATATAATTAATATAAAGTTGGGTTAGCCTATAAATTAACTAAACTGGCTATTATACTTATAAAGTAGCTTATATTTATTAAGTATATTCTTTAGTTTTAGCTTATATATAGTTTATAAAAATAATAAGCTAAAAATACTAAGAATTTAATATAATAAAGTATTTAATATAATATAAAAGTAAAATTAATAAAAAGCTATAAAAATATTATAATTAATATGAAATACTTTAATATAGAAATTATTTTGAATAGAAAATAAAATACTATAATTAAAATAAAAAACTATAAGTATAGTAGATTTATATTAGCTTTAGCTTTGGTTTTTACTAGCTTTTTTGTTCTTTTGTTTTCTTTTTTTTTTCTTTTTTTTTCTTTTTTTTTCTTTTTTTTTAACTTTTTTTACTACCTTTTTTTTATTATTATAATTTTATATTATAGCTAGGCTAAGCTTATAAAGTTTTTATAGAATATTATTATACTTTTTTAATATATTAATAATATAATAAGCCTATAATAATACTTTACCTTTAAGTAAGGTTAAAGCTAAAACTACTATAATATTACTAAACAGCTATATCATTATTATAATAGCTATCTTTATTTTCTTTATTAATTATTAAGCCTTTTTTTAAATAGCTTTATATTCCCTAGCTTATCTTTAAATTAGTTATATATTAATACTATAATAATGATATAATTATATTACTATATACTTATATTAATAAGCTTTTTAAAAGTATAAAGATATTATATCTTTATTACTTACTTAATCATTTTTTTGGCATAATATAATATTTTAGTTTAGCTATAATATAAATTAGTGACTAACCTATTACTAATATAAGTAATAAGTACATTACTGTTATGAACTAACCCGATTGGTTCATTGCGGATGTCTGCGCAGTCAATACTAGTCGCCTGGATCCCTTGCTAGCTACGCTAGCTAGTGGTAGTTAGAAGCTAAGGCAAAAGGATATGTATTAATTAGGTTAGTAAGATTTAATTAATTAATATCTTTATTAGTTAGTTATTACTAGGGTAGGTGCTAGCTATATATAGTCTATAGCCTAAGGTTAGGTTAAAGACCTAAACTATAATATAGCCCTACTTTCTTTACTCTTTTAACTAATACTATATACCCCCTAAGGGACCTACTTCTCTTTACTTATAGTAGGTTCTTATAAGCCTAAGCATAACTCTACCTATATATATATATATATATATAGGGATTAAACCTATAACCTTAACCTTAATTAATTATTATAAACTAACCTAATTAGGTTATTATAGATGTCTGTGTAGTTAATACTAGTTGCCTAGATTCCTTACTAGCTACGCTAGCTAGTAGTAGTTATAAGCTAAGGTAATATGCATTAATTAGGTTAGCAAGATCTAATTAATTAACATCTATATTAGTCGGTCGTCACTAGGGTGGGTGCTAGCTGCGCGCAGTCCACAGCCTAAGGTTAGGTCAAAGACCTAGACCATAACAATTAGTTACTTTTGAATAAGTCTTTTTTACTTTTATATATTTAAAGTACATAATATTAATACTTATTGAAATTAGGGTTAATAGTAGTATAAACTTAAGGGAGTATTAACCTTTAATATAATAGTATTATTTTTTAATATTTTTAGCTTATATTAAGAATCTTTATAAAGCTAGTCCTTAAGCTAGCCTAGTGTTATGGACTAGCCTAGATAGCTGCTGCGATCTAGTGTTAATAAAGTTATTATTATCTATAAAGAGAAAAGAAAGACTACTATCCTCCTCCACTATATATATATTCTATATATAGCATATATCTATAAAGCTAGCTCTATTAGTATAATAGATCTTCTTATATACCCCTCTCTTACTTTACTAAGAATCTAAGCTACTAGCTTAAATTTATTATATAGCCCCTTTATTTATACTGCCTTTTAGGTATTTATTAGCTAGTAGCTATTTAAGTAATAATAATAACATAAAAGTATTAGTAATATAATAAAATAGGTAAAACTATTATCCTAGCTAGTTATAATATAGTGCTTATTAATAATAAGTAAACCTAAAAATAAAATTCTAAAATTCTAAATTAGCTAGCTAATTATATACTAACTATTAACTATAAATATTTTATTTAGCCCTTAGGTTTTAATAACTATAATTTCTATATTATTTTTTTATTTTACTTTATATTAATATATATTCTTTTATTTAGCTACTTATTATTTTTATTTTATTTTTTATTTATAGCTATCTCTTTTTTTATATCTCTTTATAAAAATAAAATATAATTTTTTTTTAAAAAAAAAATCTTTATTACCCTTTATTAAATTCTTTTAGTAAGCCTTTTTATTACTTTCTATCCCTTTTTAAGTATACTTAGCTAAGTAGAGTAAAAATATAGCTATTATTATTAATACTCCCTCTCCTTTCTCTTTATTTTTAAATAGCTATTATATTCTAAGCTATTATAAAGTAAAGAGTAACTTTAAAAATAAATTATTTACTTTTATTAACCTTTTTAATTTAAATATATAATACTTATTTTATATTATATATATAGCTAATAATAGCCTATTTTTATAGATTTTAGGTTTAGTATACCTTTATAAGGAGTATAAAAAAAGAAAAATAATATATATATAGAATATTACTATATTTATTTAAAGCCCTACCCTATACTACCTTACTAGTAAAATAATAATAACTATTTATTATAATAAAGCTATAAAAATATTATATATTCTTATTTATAATACTATTAATAATAAAAAGTAAAAAGTTATATTAACTAAGCTATTTAAAGCTTTATATACTAAACTTATAGCTATTTTATATATTATTAAAAAGTATACTATACTTATAGCAGCTATTAGTTTCTTACCCTTACTTACCTTAATTTATTTAAAGTACTTCTAATTTATTATTATTATAATATCTAACTATTCTTTACTTATTATTACTATTAACTTTATTATAATTTATTTATTAAAAACTAATAATAATTATATTAATATTTAGTTATTTAAAGTATAGTACTAAGTTAAGTAATTAATTGTTATGGACTAACCCAATTGGGTCATCGCGGATGTCTGCGCAGTCGATACCGGTCGCCCGGATCCCCTTGCCAGCTGCGCCAGCGGTAGGCAAAAGGATACGCATTGATCAGGTTGGCAAGATCTGATCAATTGACATCTATATTAGTCGGTCGTCGCTAGGGTGGGTGCCAGCTGCGCGCGGTCCGCAGCCTTACTAAGGTTAGGTCAAAGACCTAGACCATAACATTAATACCTATATATTAAAATTTATTTATTAAGTTTTAAATATATTAAGCTATTTTATTTATCTCTCCCTTACTTATTAATAAATATTTATATACTTTTATATTACTTTTTTTTATTAATTGTTTTAAGGTATATTTATTTCTTTAAATAACCTTTTTAAAGCTATATATTTTTTTTATAATTCTTTTAAAGGTATATTTATAATACTACTTTATTCTAGCTTTTTAGGCTTACTTTATTTATTACTTACTTTTTTTATAATATTACTATAGCCCTTCTTAGCTAATTTTACTTGAACTTAAGGTAAAACTAGCTTCAGGCTAATAAACCCTTTTTTATTTATTATAAGCTAAAAGTTACCTTTATAACTAAACCTTAACTTACTTTTTATAGCTATATTTATTAAATAATATAAATAAAAAAGCTTATTCAACTTTTTTATTTACTTTATTAAAAAATAAGTAGTATTAAAGTATAAAAATATTAGGGCTAAATTAAAGCCTATATAGGGCTTAGTAATATTAAAATAAGTATTTAATAGTATACTATATAAAGTTAATTAAGAATTATATTATAGCTATATTAGGCTATTATTAAAATATATATTACTTTAATATAATTTAAATTATATCAAAGCTTTAATATTTTTTAAGTTTTTAAGTAGCTTTTATATAAATTATATATAGCTTATTTATTTAATTAATATATTATAATATTTATTATATTTTTTAATATTTTATATAGCTAAAATAGCCTTTATTTAGTATTTAAATAATATATTTATATTATTATTTTTAAAGCTAAATAAAACCTAATTATAAGTTGTATAAAACTTAAAAAAAAAGAGTTATTTATTATATACTTTATTAAATTTATATAAAAAATAAGGTATATTTCCTTTAAAATATTTAGTTTTCTAATAAAAGGTATTAAAACATTAAATATAATATATTTAGCTATAATCTAATTTAGCTTTTTATTTAAATAAATAGTATAAATATTATAAAGGCTAAGCTATAACTTATTCCTTAGCTAATAATATTTTATTAAATAATATAATTTATTAAATAATTTCTATTATTATTATTAAGTAAAGTTAATAGTAGCTTAAGTAAGTACTATACCTTACGTAATATATTGAAAAAATTAAATTATTTATTTTTTAATTAAGATATAGCTTTAAATAAAAGCTAGTATATATTAAATAAAATTAATATTAAAACTATAAAGAGCTTTATATATACTAAAGCTAGTTATAAAAAAGATTTAATTATTAAAAATAAGCTAATATATTATAAAATACTTAAGCTAATTTATTTAAGTAAAAAAAACTATTACTTATAATATTATTTATACCTTTTAGTTTATATATTTAATATTATTATTAGTTTAAAGGTAATAAAATATAAAAAAAAGCTTTTTAATATTTATAAAGAGGTAAAGTATTAATTAAAATTTACTTACTTAATTTAAGCTTTTATTTAGAATAATACTTAAAGGAAATTTAAAAAAGTATTATTAATAGTTAAGAGAGTTTTAAGTATATACTTTTATATTTATTTTTATTATAGCCTTTAGCTATATATATTTAAAGAGATAATTTATAATAATTATAAAAAACTAAGAATTATTTATATTTAATACTTAAAGGTTAGTTATAAAATTTACTAAATTTTATAATTAATACCTATTTAGTACTAAAATAAGTTAAAAAAAGCTTTAATATAAATACTAGGTTTTATATACTTTATAATAATAGTAGTTTCTGTGATGGATTCGAGCTAGCGGCTTGGATCCTTAGCGGAGCAAGAGAGGGGCACGTAAGGAGACCCATCGCACCTATAGGGCAAACCCTAAGAATATACACTATATATATAGCGTATATATAAAGAAGGAAGATAGTAATTTCCCCTTCCCCTTATAAATAATAATAACTTTATTAACACTAAATTATAGTAGCTATTTAGGCTAGTTTATAATAATTATTATTTATTATAATATTACTTATAATACTTATTTCTATATATATAAAATAATAAACCCTTAGTATTATAAATAAATAGCTTAATTAAATAATATATAGAACTTATACTATTTTTATAAAACTATTACTTTAATAATAGCTTAGCTTAGAGAATTATACTACTAAGTAGCCTTAATAAATTAAGTATTCTATATAAGTGCCTTAATATATTTAAACTAAATATAATTTAAATATAAACTACTTTTAATAGAGAACCCTTATAATAAAAATAAAGCTTTATTTTAAGCTTAGTAAAGCTTTATAATATATAAGCTAAAGGCTAACTTAGACTTTATTAGTACTAACTATAATAAGTAGTTTCTTATTTATTAAAACTTATTACCTAAGGTTTAAATATAGATTACTTTATTCTTTAAATTTAGTAGTAACTATTAATATATACTTAATTATTTTCTTAACTACCTTAATACTATATTTATAAACCCTTATTAAAAAAAATATATAATTATAAAACTAAATTAACTAAAGTAATACTTAAATAAGTAGTTTACTAATTTCTTTATTTATTTTAAATAAAAACTTTATTTAGTTAAAGGTAGTATATAAGTAAATATAATAAAGCTTACTTAGCTTTAAATAAAACTTAATAAGTAAATAAAAGATTACTATTCCTTATTTTAACTATTTTATAGTAGTTATATAATACTATAGTATTGCCTTAAATATTAATTTATATTAAATTAAAAAGTATATTAAGGTATATTACTAGCCTTAGGCTAAATATAACTATAAGGGTAATATAGCTATAATAAATATTAACTCTATAGAATTTATAGGCATTAAATAAGGCTATAAGTCCTTTAGTAAAGCTAAGTTTAATATAAGGCCTATACCTATTAAGGGTATAGTATATATAATATAGGTTTTAAAAGATATTATTAAATGCTATAAGGCTACTTAGTAATATTTATATTATAGTAGTAATTACTACTATATTAAAGGCTATACTTAGCTTTTAGCTTACTACTCTTTAAAAGAACTTAGAATTAGGGTTTTAAATACTTTTAATAAAAAAGCCTTTAGTAATAATAATAATTTTAATTTAAAAAAAAATAGTTTTATTATATAAGTTTTAATAGTAAAATATATATAGGTAGTAATAGCTTATATTATATTTATATTAGTAATAGCTTAAATATTTATAAAGAGATAAAATATTATATAAAGAAAGTATTATTTTTCCTTTTTTTTTTATAATAATTCTTAGTTTATTAATATTTAAGTAAATAATAGTTATAATAGCTATATTACTATAAGTAAGAATATAGTTTAAAGGCTAGGCCTTTAATAAATTCCCTTAACTTAACTATATACTCTAACTACTATTATAATAGTAATAAGGCATAGCTATACTAATACCTCTTAGTAGTTATAAATTATTTACTTTATTTAATTTAAAGCTAATCTAAATAGGTAAATATTCTTTATTATAGCCTATATAATTCTAGGTCTTTTATAAAATTATATCCTTAGAGCGCTATAAATAGCCTAGAATAATATTATATTATATACTACTAAGCATTTACTAGTTATTTATATATAAAGTAGTCTATAAATTTATACTTTTAATACCTAAGATATAATATTACTAATAGTTACTATATTAAGCTTAGTATATACTAGCCTAGCCTAGTATATATTAAAGTTAAATAAGGTAAGTAGTATTATAGCTATAAGTTTATAAAAAATTAATATTATCCTTACTTTTATAGTAAGCCTAATATACTTAAAAGAAAATAAAAACCTTTTTTTATTACCTAGTAAACTTATTAACTTTAAAAACCTATTTTACTATAAAAACACTAGTGCCTTACCTCCTTATTAAAGCTAGGCTAACTATTATATTTAACTATAATATAATTTTAATAGTAGTATACTAAACCTACCTTAGGCACCTCTTTATAATATACTATAGAATTAGCTATTAAAAATATAAAAGTAAATTATAAATTTAATAAATAAAGGTTAGATTTAAGCCTTTTTCTCCTTAGTAGCTATATTAATATTTTTAGTTAAAAAGGTAAGGGGTAGTTAGTATTTTTATATAAACTATAAGGCATTAAATAAAATTATAAACTAAGACTACTACTTACTATTACTTATTAAAAAGACTTTATACTCTTTAGCATATGCCTAATAGTTTATAAAGTTAAATATTTATATTACTTTCTACTACCTATATATAGTAAAAGAAAATAAAGCTTTAATAGTATTTTAAATATAGTTTAGCCTCTTTAAATAGCTAATATATTCCTTTAGCTTAGCTAAAGTATTTATAATATTTTAGTAATATATTAATAAAGCTTTAGGGAATGCCCTAGGGGCCTATACTATAGCTTATTTAAATAATATCCTTATTTATATTAATAAAATATAGAAAAAGTATATAAAGTATACTAAAAATATTCTTTTATATCTTTAATAAGCTAGCCTATACCTTAATATTAGTAAGTATATATTTAAAGTAACTAAAGTTAAGTACTTAGAGTTTATTATTTAAGCTAGCTATACTATATATTTAAACCTAGCTAAGGTAGTAGTAATTTAAAAGTAAAAGATATTAATATAAGTATAGAGTATATATAGCTTTTTAGGCTTTATAAACTTTTATTAGGAGTTTATAGCTAACTTTTTAAACCTTACTAAACCTTTACTTAACTTTATTAAAAAAGGCATTTTATTTATTTAGTTCTTTATATATTAAGTAGCCTTTTAATATTTTAAAGATATATTTTTATTAGCCTCTATTTTTATATAATAAAACCTAGCCTTAAATATAGTAGTAAAGCTAATATATTAAAAAAGGCACTTAGTAGGTATCTCTTTTAATATAATATAATAAGGGTACTATAACTAGTAGCTTATTACTTAGCTTACCTTATACCCCCTTAATAAAACTATATAATTTATAATAAGAAGCTACTTAGTATTATCTTATACCTTAAAGTATAGTTAGCTAAACTTTATAGTACCTTTAAACTATTTATAATTCTTACTAACTATAAGAATTTAGAATATTTTACTAGCCCTTAGGAAATATTAAAATACTAAGCCTATTAAGTAAAAACTCTTTTCTTTTTTAATTTTTACCTTTATTATTACTTAGGCTCTTAAATAATATACTTTAATATACTATTTAAATATAAGTAAAATAAATTAAAGGGACTAGCCCTAACCTAGCCTTTACTATACTTAGTATTAATTCTATACTTACTATACCTACTTTCTACCTAGCTATTCTCTATATTAAATACTAATTAAACTTAAAATATAGCTACTATTACTAACTTATAAAAATAAGATTTCTTTACTAATACTTATCTTTAGAGCCTTTAGAACTAAGGTATATAGGCTAATTTAATATATTAACTAAAAATTATAATAATATAATTTAAAGCTTAGAAGTTCTCTACTAAGGTAGCTATTTATTAATAGATTAATAACTATATAATTAATATCTATAGTGCTTTATTATTTTAGAGCTATCTTTAAGCATTATAATATAAGCCCCTTATTATAATACTAATTTAATAAACCTATAACTTACCTTTATTAAGCTACCTAAGAAAAAATATAACCTTTTAAGCACTTTATTATAGCTTTTATTAGAAAGGTATATTAATAAATATTATATAATATATATAAAACTACTATTACTATAAAGCTTATAAAAGCTAGTGCTTATATTAAAGCTTTTTATAACTTATTTTAATACTAAATAAATACTAATTATAGATTTTAATAAACTTTATAACTAACCTTTTAAAATTTAATATAAATACCCCCTAATTTCTTATAGTTATTATAAACTACCTCTTTAAGTATATATAGTTAGAAGCTATAATAAGTATAAGCGCTAAGGTATATGCTTAATACTTTCTTAACTATTAATAGTATTTTTATAGGTTCTCTTTAAGTATTATTTTAAACTAAGGCTTAGACTAAGTAAGTAGGTTTTAGTTAATACTTTACTTCCTTATTAGTATTATATAGCTTCTTTTTATATTTTATTATTTCTAAACTAATAGTAATACTAAATATATAAACTAAGAAATATAAATAGTACTTAAGGTAATAGTTTTCTTTATTTAAATAAACTAGCCTATATATTTTATAGTATATTAGCTTACTTTTAATAATTATACTTTTTTTAATTATTAGCCTTAATATATATATAGCCCTTTATAGTTTTAATATTAATCTTATTTAGTATATATTAGCTTTTAGCTAAAGCTATATATTAGCTAAAGGTTAGGTAGTTTAGTTCTTTAAATATATTAAATAAAGTATAGTACTTACTTAAGCTATTATTAACTTTACTTAATAATAATAATAGAAATTCTTTAATAAGTTATACTATTTAGTAAAATATTATTAACTAAGGAATAAGGTATAGCTTAGCCTTTATAATATTTATACTCTTTACTTAAGTAAGAAGTTAGACTAAGTAATAGCTAAATATACTATACTTAAGGTTCTAATTCCTTTTATTATAAAATTAAATATTTTAAAGAGAATATATTCTATTTTTTATATTAATTTAATAAAATATATAGTAAATACCCCCCTTTCCTTTTTAGGTATTATAGAACTCTTACTTAAGCTTTATATAGCTTTAAAATAATAAAGTAAATAAACCTTTTAAATACTAAATTAAGTTTATTTTAGCTATAAAGAATACTAAAGAATATAATAAGTATTATAATATATTAATTAAGTAGGTAGGCTATATATAGCTAATATAAAAATTACTTAAAAACCTAAAGAATACTAAAGCTTTAATACTATTTAAATCTTACTAAGGTAATATAAATTATAATAATAGCCTAATATAGGTATAATATATTCCTTAATTAGCTTTATATAGTATACTATTTAATATATACTTTAATAATATTAGTCCCTATATAGGCTCTAATATAGCTCTAATACCCTTATACTTTAATACTACTTATCTTTTAATAAAGTAAATAAGGAATTTAAATAAGCCTTTTTTTTCTTTCTCTTTTTCTTTTTCTTATACTATTTAGTAAATATAGCTATAAAGGGGGAGTTAAGGTTAGGTAGTAAAGGCAGCTCTTAGCTTATAGTAAATAAGGGAGAGTTTATTAGCCTTAGGCTAATTATACCTTAGGTTTAAATAAAATTAGCTAAGGGTAGTAATAGTAGTATAGTAATAAAAGTAAGTAGTAATTAAGGTAAATTTAAAAAACTAAAGTAAATTAATATAGTATACTTACTCTTAAAGAGATTATAAAGAAAGAGTAATATAACTTTAAAAAAGTCCTTAAAAGGGCTTAATATAAGTTTATTATTATTATTATTATTATTTAATACTCTAGTCAGGCTAAGCCCAATAGCTAGTACCTCTACTACTAAAACTATATAGGAAAAACCCTAGAGTAGGGAGGAAAACCTATATATAACTATAATAGTATTCGCTATAGAGCTAGAGTAGCCCTACGCTAGTTCTAACTATATATAAATATATACTACTAGCTAAACTTAACTAGTATTATAAAAAAGTGTATATTATAAAACTAAAATTAATATAGGTTAGTAAAGGCATAGTAAAGTAGTAAATTACCTTTAGAAGTAGTTTATATATTATTATAAGTTACTTTAATAACTTTTATTAAGTATTATATTAATCCCTTACTATTCCCTTTAGGCTACTACCTCTTTATTAAAAACCTTTTACTAGCTTTTATACCTTTATAGTATTAGCTATACTAGCTAGTAGCTAGCTATTAGTAAACTAATTACTAGCTAACTATTAGTTATATAAGGAAGAAAGAGATAATTATAAAAGCTACCCTTTTTTCTTTATTTTTAGCCTTTTTTTTTCTTTCTTCCTTCTTTATTAATTACTTTTATTATAAATATACCTCTAATTTTTTATTATATTAGTGCTACTATATTACTACTCCCTACTAACTATAAGGCTAATTAAAATACTATTTATAAATAACATTATTACTTTAGAGATAAGTGCTAACTCTAACCTAATATACTACTACTAATCTATAATATAGCTAGGCTAGCTTAAGAACTAGCCTTATAAAGCTTATTTAATATAAGCTAAAAATATTAATAAATAGTGCTATTATACTAAAGGTTAAAACTCCCTTATTATTTATACTATTACTATCTTTAATTTATATAAATACTAATAGTATATACTTTAAGTATATAAAAGCTAAAAAAACTTATTTAAAGGTAAGTATTCTATATATTATTTATATTAGTAATAAGTTAGTAATTAATTAGTGCTATACCTAAACTAAAATATTACTTTATATTAAAAGACTATTAAATAGGTAATAAATATATAAAACCTCTATACCTTTAAAGAGTATATTAATATAAGTTTATAGTAGTATTATTATAATACTATTATAGTATTAATATAGTATTAACTTAGAAATAGGCTAGGAAGTATAATATTATTTAAAAGAAGGTATAATAACTTATAAAGAAAGTAAAGGTAGCTATTATAATAATAATATAGTTACCTAATAGTATTATAGTAGTTTTAGCCTTAACTTTAGTTAAAGGTAAGATATTACTATAAGCCTATTATATTACTAATATACTAAAAAAGTATAATAATATTTTATAAAAGATTTATAGGCTTAGCTTAGTTATAGTATAAGGCTATACTAAAAAGAAAGAAAAAAAAAATAATAAAGAATAAAGGGAAGGGGGAGGGGAAGGTTAGTAATAAAGCTAAAAAGGAGTAAAGCTAGGGCTAGTATAAGTATACTATACCTATAATTTTTTACTATTA
>SRPU01000309.1:0-22605 GCA_018360185.1 Claviceps lovelessii | reverse complement strand
TTTTTCTGCGTTTTCGGCCAGGGTCAGTGAGTGAATTTAGGCCTCCAGTATGCGTTATTTACTTCACGGCCGCAAAGCCTGGCGCCGCAAAGAATCAGGCCACTTTCAATGTCGTTATAGAACTTGCCGGCAAACCCTCTTCCGACTCCTGCGTGCGTGCGTGCGACCACGAAAGGCCACGGCGTGATATCACACATACATATATAGGTTCTTCCGGAGGAAAGCAAAAGGCAGACGGGAGGCGGATGGTCAACGAGTTCACGTAAACAAGCAAAAGTGGTACCCCTGGTTCAACTGCTTTGAGAGTATCATCTCCCAATCCACTTTTGATAGTCGACTCGCGCCATAATATCGGCATTTGTCTCGAACCCCAAACACAGAGAGAGACAAAGTAAGGATAATTTACAAGTTGAACCTCTTGCGATCCTTCTCCATCTTGGCCTTCCATTCCCATTGCGTGGCGTCCTCTCCCTCACTGCCTGCGCGTCCAATACCCTTGTCCACTCTTCTCAACTTCATCGTGAACCTCGGGCCAAGCTCTTGTAAGCCGGCACGAATGCCCTCTACTCCCTTCATCTCCGTTCCATCAACGTCGACAATACTCTTCTCCGTGGCGCGCTTCTCGCGAAACACATACCGGTGTCGTCGCACGAAGATAAAGTCTCGCTGATTGTGAAGGGTAATCACCTGACGACCCTGGATTTCAGGGTGCTGCGGGAACAAGCTCTGGAAGACTTTGGCCGTGAGCAGACCAAGTGGTGTCTTGAAGTTGTTGAGAAGGAGCTCCGGGTAGTGATTGGTGGGGTTTCCGTGTCCGGGCAGCTTCTTGCCTTCGATCCAGTTTGATATGGAAAAATGGAACGTTGGCCCGGCCGGCAAATGAACAATGGACAGCCCGGTCGGTTGCTTCAAGTCTTCCTTGACGAGGAGAACGACGGTGAAGCCCCTGTTGGTGGCAAACTTGCAGATTTCGCGCAAGGAGTACTTGTGCCCGTAGCGATGCGCTGATCGAGGAATATACGTGCTGTTGGGGAAGAGCGCGCTCAAGAGTTGAGCCTCGTGGTGAATGGTGGAGTTCAGAGACGTGGTAACAAGCACTTTAGGCTCTGGTGCAGGAATGTCACTGAATAGCGTGGGGAACTTCAAAGCCAGAGCAGTTGGGGCCAGATCGAGATTGGTGCTCGTTGAAGGCGCGATGCTGTCGTCTCGTTTCGCCCGTTTCGCCCGTTGCTTCTCCATAGCAGCTTGTCGTCTGGCTTCACCACCGTCTTCTCCTTCTTCATCATCATCTTCCGAGTCCAGCATGCTATCATTGTCGTCGTCGTCGTCGCCATCCTTCATTTTTGCATCAGAAGTGCCCTTTTCCTCTTCAGCCTCGGCCGCCTCCCTTTGTCGCCTCCTCAATTCCTCCAAATTCACCTGCGCTCCCAGGCTGTCATCCTCGCCTTCGTCCCAAACTCGCTTTTGGTCTAACGTGAGGGTCTTGTTGCTGGCAAGTCGTGCCGCTTTCAGAGCCGGCTCTAGGTTTTCCGCCTTTCTGCGACGGTGTCGTGCTTCTCGTCGCTCCTTGCCAGATGCCTTTTTGTGTTGGACGTAGAGTTCCTGTCTTTTTGTCTTGTTCGCCGCCTTGAGCGCCTGGACAGGGGGCTTCGTAAACGTCATGTTATTGTTTGAAACTTTTCACTCCGTAATGTTGTAGATGCCGTCTG
Source organism: Claviceps lovelessii (assembly GCA_018360185.1). Lineage (NCBI taxonomy): Eukaryota > Fungi > Ascomycota > Sordariomycetes > Hypocreales > Clavicipitaceae > Claviceps > Claviceps lovelessii. The sequence continues at coordinate 20,896 of SRPU01000309.1, read as the reverse complement.
GCGGGTGATTTTCAGATCCTGTTAGTCAAATCGAGATACTTTTTTTTTTCTCTTCTTCTTTTGGTTAGGTAGCATGCGCACAGCAAAGCAGGACTAAATGCCGAAAAGGCGGCAGAAATACCAAAAATTTTGGCGGTGAGCGACAGACGCGGTACTTGATTGGCGGAGCCAAAACTTTTCGAGTGTCGGAACTTGGAGACTTGGTGGGGAATCGGCTTAGCACTGCGCTCATCCATATTGCGGCGCTTTTTTCTTTTCTTTTTCCCATTCGAAGGGTCATTTTTTTTTTTTTTTTGAATTAGTTGTCTTATTTTGTTTTGTATTTCCTGATTTTTTTTTTCTTTTTCTTTTGTTTCAAACGAGCCAAAAAATAAAAAAAACCTTCCTACACACTAAACACACATTGGCATAATGGGAGCCAACGGTGTAAAAAAGAGAAAATTGGCACACGCCTCATCAGATGGCGAGTCGCAACCGGCGCCTGTGTCGAAAAGAACCCAGAAAGACTTCTTCAAGCAAGCCGCCAACTGGAATCTCGAGCAAGACTATGAAAACCGACCTCGAAAGGGCAAAAAGGCCGCCAAGGAGAGCAGCAGGCTTCCGCTAAAGACGGCCGATGGACGACTAGAGCTCCTCAAGGGCCTGGATCCCGAAGACGATGCGGCGTCCATCGCAAGTGACACGGAATGGCTCGAGGGACGAGACGCGCACGGGGGTGATTCCGATTCCGATCTCGAGCACGATGACGACAGCGAACAAGCACAAGAACCGCAAGTTTCCGAGTCCCAACAGATCCTGGAGGCGCAGGAGGAGCTCGCCAAGGCAGCAACCTTGCTCAACGAGGACCCGGAAGAAAACATCAGTGGGCTCAAGACATTGGCCAAGATTGGCGAGTCCAAGGTACCGACTATTCGCATGTTGGCTCTCCTGACCCAGATGGCCGTGTACAAGGACATCATTCCCGGATACAGGATCCGGCCGCAGTCCGAGGAGGACGCAGCCAGGGAGAAGCTCTCCAAGGAAGTCCGTGGCCTGAGGCAGTTTGAACAATCGTTGGTCGCAGGGTATCAGGCCTACATCAAGGAGCTGGCGCAGTGTGCGAGATCACAAACATTGCCGGTTCGTGGCGGGCAGAGCCTCGCCAACGTCGCAGTCAACTGTGCATGCACTCTGCTCACCTCGGTCCCTCACTTCAACTTCCGCACCGACCTGCTACGCATCATCGTCGGTAAATTGAGTCGAAAAGTGCTGGGAAAGGACGGCGCAAGGGCCATTGAAGCTCTCGAGACCCTTTTCCGCGAAGACGAAGAGGGACGTCCGTCGCTCGAGGCAGTCTCGCTCATCACCAAGATGATGAAGGCCAAGGACTTTGCCGTCAACGAATCCGTGCTCAATCTCTTCCTCAGCCTGCGCCTCCTCTCCGAATTCTCCGGCCAGGCTTCCCAAACAACCGTCGATCAAGCCGCTCCTCCCGCAGCCAAGAAGAAGAACAAGCGCGTGTTCCGCACCAAGAAGGAACGAAAGTCGATCAAGGAGCAAAAAGGTCTCCAAAAGGACATGGACCTGGCAGATGCCCTCGTCAGTCACGAGGAGCGCGAGCGGATGCAGTCCGAGACCCTCAAGCTCGTCTTTGCCACATACTTTCGCATTCTCAAACAACGCTCGCCACACCTCATGGGCGCTGTGCTCGAGGGTCTCGCCAAATATGCACACCTCATCAATCAAGATTTCTTTGGCGACTTGCTGGAAGCGCTCAAGGACCTCATTCGCCATAGCGATGAGGACGCAGAGAATGGCGCTGCAGAGGACGAGCAAACCACCGAGCAAAGTGCTGATGGTCATGCTCATGACAATGACCATGATGACGAGCCTGACGATCATGGCGACGAAGCCTCAATACGAAACCTGACCAGAGAAGCTCTACTTTGCACCGTCACTGCATATGCCTTGCTAGCCGGTCAAGATGCCCACAAGTCCCGCAACGACCTGCATCTCGATCTATCCTTTTTCACCACGCACCTTTTCCGCTCTCTCCTGCCCCTCTCCGTCCAACCCGACCTCGAAAACACCCGCCTCACATCCAACTCATCGTCATCGTCATCATCAGCCCCCTCTAAAATCAATGTGCAAACCACCACCGTCTTGCTGCTTCGCTCTCTGACCGGCATCCTGCTTCCTCATTACAATATCCGCCAGGTAGCTCCCTTAAGGCTTGCCGCATTCACCAAACAACTCATGACTGCGTCACTCCAACTCCCCGAAAAATCAGCGCAGGCTGTCCTTGCTCTTCTAAACGACATTGCGCATGCCCATGGCAAAAAAATCAACAGTCTTTGGAATACAGAGGAGCGAAAAGGAAATGGACGATTCAACGCTTTGAGTGAGTCTGTGGAGGGGAGTAATCCGTTTGCAACAACAGTCTGGGAGGGCGAACTCTTGAGGAAGCACTTCTCGCCCAAGGTTCGAGAAGGCGTCAAGATGTTGGAAAAGGGCGTGTCGGGATAGACGACGAAGAACCCAGCACGGGACAATCCTCGTTCGTCATGGTTCTTCGGATTTTGCACAGAGATCCCTCCAATCTTAAATCAAAGTTTTGTGTATTCTGTCATCCTTTTCTAGTAAAAAGCTCTCTAGTATTGACCTCGCCCACGTACGTGACAATACCATTATTTTTGCCCTCGGACAAAAGCAAATATTTCGATTGTATTGTTATGGAGAATTTATCTGCGCCTGCAGTGATAGCCAGTAGATTGCTACTCCAGCTCGTTCATAACTTAAATGACCCTGCTTACCAGGTCTTTGTCTGTCCGTTCTGTCTAGGCAGAGCCAGGAGGACGCGCTGCCCACATCGAGGCAGAGAGTCCTTGCATCTGCTTGGCTGGAACCTTGATCACATTTGCCTGGCCTGCTGAGTGATTAGTCGCTGCTTGCTGAACCGGCATCCAAACCATGTAAGTCACAGGAACTGCCAACACGTTGTGCTCCACCGGGGGCCAGACGCCTTTCAATCCATCGGCATTGGGCTCGTTAAACTGACCGGTAAAAGGCAGCAACTTGTGTTCAGCTTGACAAAGGTTTTAGTTCTTTGAGTTGTGGAGAATTCAAAGAGAGAGAAAAAAAAAGGAAGACAGTTTGTGTGTGTGTGTGTGTGTGTGTGTTATAAAATATTTTCTCACATTTGTGGATTGACTCAGCAATCTGTGTTTTACTTGGGACGAAAGCAGGTGCCTCGGGTTGTAGCTGCGTGCTTTCCTTGGCGGAAGTTCTTGAAGCTTGCGACTTGGAGCCCTGTTTGTTTGTATGGATGAGAATTGGCGTCGTCTCCGAATCAGCCTTTTGGGAAGCTTCAATTTTTCCGGACTCGTCGTCTTCTTCATCGATGATTCTGCCTCGCTTGACGCACGAATCCTTGACATCTTCTAGTTCTGGTGGTAGATCCGTATGTTCAGCCAGTAATGCGAGAAAATTCTCGAGGATAGAGCCACAGGCGTTTTCCGTTGCCTCTGTTGTCTCTTTGAATGTAAATGAATTCAGAAGGTCGGCAAGTTTTTCCGCATTCATTTCATCGTTGATGTCCTGGTTGTCGACCGCAGCACGGTCTTCATTGCCCTGGAGCTCTCGTGAGCGACTATGCGGTCGAGTGTCTAGGTCAGCGACTGTGAGGCAATCCGAGGTTTTGCAATTTGTGCTCGCAGTGCAAGAGTCCACGGCAACTTCTGGTGAGGCAGAAGTTTCCGGTACCTGGTCCGCTCGGTGCAAGAAATCCATGGCGTTGGACATGACTGGCATATCTGAGGTGGAACCGCGAATCTGCCACCCTTTTCCCAGCACGTTGCCCTTATAACGTCTTTGAGAAGGTGGGACGACTTCCTTGACTTCTACGAATCGTACAGCATCTTCATAATCATGTTGTCAGTTGATGCACATGCCATAAAAGACTTGCCCTACGCCGCCGATGCCATACCTGCGTAATGTGCCTGCCGGGAACAAACGCTGTTTTTGTGCGGAATATTGCTGGAATTTCCCTTCTTAAAGCTATTAGCTAGTGCTCTTGCGTCAGCTAGCATTTTTGGGTCGTTGAAAGAGTTTTTCTTCATGGTTATCGGACGAGTTCAGCCGTCTTTGGCCAGACGTCATGGTCTATATTGACAGAGCGTGGGATAATCTGCACAATACGAGTAGGAGTTTTGCCAACCTAGGTACTGAGTACTGAGCCAGGTCATGGAAGAATGAAAGTAAGGGAATTTGCCACCCAAAGAGAACTTACATTGGCTGGACTTGGGGGGTCGCGGCCACAAACGGCTGATGACAGCTGTTGGCACCTGCCAGTCAATCGTTATCGCGCTGGCCGGGAAGGAGTTTCCCTTGGCTCTCGTGCTTCGACAGGAGCAAGGGAACAGGGAACCGAAAAGCAAAACTCGAGATCGCCGAGATCAATTCATTCCATTTTTCATGGTGAGCCATATTATTTGCTCTGCTGTTCTGTACTACCACCCGCTATTCACGACTGAACCGTGGATGGTGCCACAACCAGGCAGCCAGAGAGCCTTGACTGCCCAAGGACGCGAAAAATTTCCCACCCATCCATCGTCTTTTCATCATGAGCCTTTGCTTGTCTTCACCCTTTTGGATCCAATCTTAGTTTCCACCGCAGCTATGTGGGTTGGCTTGTACTGGATGCTCCTCGAGTTGTCCAGCCAAGCTACGTCTACGGAAGCAACATGGCTGCTGATAAAGGTCCAGAGCGCTTCCGCGCCTGGGGCATCCTTCTTGATAGCTAAAGAGGACACGCGTGCGATTCCCAGGCAATCAGCCAGTCTGTCAGAGCAGGACTTAGATAGTCCTATTAGTTTGATGTCCGCTGTTGATGCGCACATCTTCGATGCAACACCAACTAGCTTTGGGTAGTGACAATGGAATGCGGCTGACTGGTTGCCCCGGGAAACAAAGATCATGCTGTAAAGCGGCTTGGAGCTTGGCCCACCGGGATAAGATATTTCGTTGTCGCTAGACATCGATTCCAGACCTCTGGTGATGGCATTGAATCCGACTACGACATGATCGACAAGCTCGGGTTTGCTGGGCTTGGACACGATGGCTTCTGATTTCACCATAACTGTCTCGGCGCTTTTTTTGGCGTTACGCTTTCCCTTTGAGGCTTTCAAGTGCCTTCTTCTGTGCTGCCCAATGGGGCTTAACAGACTGGACGCATATGTTAGAGAAATAATACGTTTCATACAAGTTTGAAAAGAATTTAAAAGAAGGACAAGACTAAAAAGGAAAAAGAAAAAGAAAAAGAAAAAGAAAACCGACGTACGTGCACAGTAAATCGAGGATTGTGTCTTGGTCTTGCAGGGATATTTCCGGCCTGCAGTTCGATTAGCATTGCGAATAGCGTGGCGCAAGGTGGTTAAAAAAAAAACACTTGATTTATGTCTTACCATGGGACTGTTGCAAATGGTGTGTCCAAGTGATGCACCAAGCGCTTGCGTCCAGCTGCTTGAACTGAGGTCGTCATATTTGCTCCAAGTCTGTCAATACGTAATGAGGGTACATCGGATTTGTTCAACGAGGTTATTTGCCAAACTTGAACACGGAGAGAGAGAGAGGGTGGAAGAGAATGATCAATTTGAGAGTGGGGCCAGGACTCATGGCGTCTGGTTCAACAAGTCATGCAGAAGTGGGGCAGATCTGTTCAAGGGCGGGCCAGTTGGCAGCAGCCACAGACGACAGCATGAGCGGCAAACTGTTTATGGCACGCATAGCAACTGGGCATGTGGATGAGGCGCAAGATACAGATGACCATGCCGGTGCGTTGACTTCTCGGCGTCTGTCCAAGAGTTGTCGAGATGAGACGAGACGAGACGGGACTGGGTCTTGCTGGAGCTACCCCTCCGCCTCCCCACCCCGCGCCCCGCGCCCCTCGGTTGGCTCGTCACGGCCCCACACTAGCATCGCGTCCTGCCAGCCAATCCGCTGCCGCCAATCGTCTACCTCAGTCACTCACTCGACCTTCACAGCTTGACATTTTTCTCCCATCCTCGCCCATCACATCGCCAGCTGCTGTCTATTTTCCAACCAGGCTCGTCTTATTCTTTTCTCAGTAGCATAAAAACGGAGGTGTTCCTGGCCTCTCGTGGCCTGCCCATTCGGCAGATCTGCTGCCCCTGTCGCCACGGTTACACATGTTAATTTTCTTCAGCTGCCGCCCAGCCGGCTCTCACGACGCTGTGACGTCTTTGCCGTGCTATCATTGCCCGCCCTCCCACCACGCCGATGGACGACACGTCGAACAGCCAGATGGACCGGCCCTCGAAGCCTGCAGACGTGACAGATGTGACAGTCGCAACAGTCGCCACAGTCGCAGCAGACGCAACAGACGCAGCAACATCCAAGCTTTTGCCAGAAGACCTGGATGCCGTCTCCTCGCCTGATCCACCTTCTACTCGACCAAACCCCTTCGACGACACCGACCTTTTGGCTCGCAAAAGACGTCGCACATCCGGTTCAGCTTCGCCCCCACCATCTGCTTCTACAGACGAGAACGCACATAGCACGCATAAGACGACCCTGAACAGCAACATCGACGCCAGCCGCACTGGCGCAGACGATGCCGACCTGGACCAGCAGCACCAGCGTCAGGATGAGGCTGTGACGGCCGCCCATGTCGCAGAGTCCTTGCATACGCCGCGCACTCCCACGCACTGTGCTCCCAACAACTCGACTCCCATATCTTCCAGCAGGGTCACCATAAATTTGAGAAATTCGAATGGTCTCGCGGTTGCTGTCTCCGAGCCATCGTCACCAACAGCTATGCGACTGGCTCACGACATCAACACAGACAGCAGACAACACACCGGGGAAGAAATGGTGTATACTGGCTCTGCACAGCAATCTCAGATGGATGTCGTAACATCGCCAAAGTCGAGGTTGGACTCCACCAGTCCACCCGTGGAACTGATTACCATTTCCGATTTGGAGTCTGAGGAGAGTGACGACGAGATGATTTTTTCAGTCGACGACAAAGCTACGGGCATCATCAGCCATGATATGGCATCCTTCAACCCCATTTTGCAGTTTCCATATTCAGAACCTGACGACGATCCCTCTGCGCCACTACATCGCCTACTTGAATATTTATCCACACGTACGTGCGCTTCCTGTTTCCTCCACTGTCGCTCACGGTCACTTGCGATCAGGAATCATCCGGCTAATATGAACAAGAATCACCTATTGATAGCAAGATCATCACCCAAGTACACGCGTGGATCGAAGACCACCTTAGATTTGCAGGGTCAACCGAGCAATCAATTGTGCGAGACTCCCGAGAGGCTTATAAACAGTTTTGGCTGGCGTTTCCGCATGTTGTTTTCCAATTATCTTCAAGAAGGTATGACAGCGTACTGGTTCATGAGCATGTCAAGCTCTTTTGCAAGCATAATTAAGGCAAAGGCTGCAGGACAAATACATTGAATTTGTGGTCTTTTTTTCTCTTTCTTTTTTACTGCTCTTGTGCTAATCAAGTCTATAGCCCAGAATTCTCCAAAATACCTGAGCTTCGCAGTAGCATCATTGAATTTTACTCAACTTTTGCTCGTCTAGCAGCGCGAATGGTTGCCCTGGATGCGTCGATCGTTAAGGATTGGCCTGCTACCAGCAGATTGGATAGCCAACAGTGTCCTGAGCTATATTCCCCTCGGTACCTCCAGCAGCTTCATGACGTGCTTTCTCCCGATGCTTATGTGGCGAACACCCGAGATGAGGCAGAGCCTTCCTTAGGGTGGTCACGACAACACGAAATTGGATCTTATCTCATTACCAAGCTCCAAGCCAGCACTGGGGGCAGTGTGAACGACCTGTGTCAATTCATTTCGTTGCTAGCCTCGCTTCTTCCACAAAATCCCAGGCTGGTGGACGCCTTGGCACCTGTTGCGCAGATACTCGCTGCTTGTATGCGAGAGGCAGCATTTACAATCAGAAACGACCGAAGCGCTAGCCGAGCAGGGGAAATAGACGCCCAGCTTGAGGCTGGGCACATGATTTGGATTGATCTGTCGAACTGTTTCGATCTGATGATTGACAAGCACGTTACCCGATTATCTGCCGAGACGGCAACAGCTCTTTTGAATGCCTCGTCTGAGATTCTGAAATATGCCTTGCGAGGGAGTCATCAACAAGCTGCGGACGAGTTGCGCGAGCATCTTCATGACTTTTCTGGTCTGCCAATTACGCACACTGTCGAAGCAATCGCCTGGAAATGGAGTGTCAAAGTTTTGGAACGCTTGATTCGGTCGGGCCAGATGCAACTACGGGTCATGGCCATTACCAAGTTGTGCGGAGATCTTGTCTTCATCTGGCAGAGTGCCGGAAATGCTTCTGACGATGACACTGCTCTTTTTATTGAGCACCTCGGTACTCACCTACTTCAGACACAGCTCGTCGACTATATTTTTGGGCCAAATTGTCACCCGGAGATTATTGTCGAGAGTGCCAATGTTCTTGGGTTCCTCATTGTCACCAAGATGTACAAGCAGGAACATACCGACCGGCTGTGGCAGGGCTTGACAGCGAGACAGGACTCACACGTTGCCGAGGCTTTGGCCCGCATGATTACAAGCATAACGGGCTTGCTCGATTACAATGGTCTTGTAGCTTGGTGTGACAAGTTTCAGACTCTGCCACTGGAAGGCTTTTCTCTTTCAATGCGCACCCTCTGGGAAAGCATCATGGAGAACATGATCAAGCGCTGTCAATCGGAACCTCACACCCCATCTTTACACCCGTTCAGACTTTGTCTGAGGCTCTTGAGAGAGGCTTCCATCTGCACCAAGGGTTGCCAAACAGCGGATCCTGAGCTACAGTTTGCGGCCATGCAAAAGTTGAGGGAGTTTTTATCTTTTGGCCTCAGTCCCGAGGATCGGGGAACTCTTTTCGTGAATTGCATCGATGATATCGCTCAAAAGTCATCTACAAGTCTCGGAAGCTTGTGGTGCCTGTCCATGGCGATCAGAGGCACGGTGCTCCGGGATCTCCAAGTTTTGACTGAACAGCATGACCTCGCGAGACTCGTGATCGAAGAACTTGCCCACGCAGTGGATGCTGGTCGTCAGACGGAGGCAATCGCTGTCCTATCTGGCGATTCAAATATGCCAAGGAGAGACTTGATTACGAATATAATCCACTTTCAACCTTCCGCTATCAATGATCAACTTGGTACTAAGCTTTTGGATATTCTTGTGGGACCCGAGTCGCCTTGTGCAGAGGACAGGGCGGCTGGCTGGCTCGTTATTCTCAACGTCATGAAGCAGGCATCATTGAAGAACTCCTTTCTTCAGACGTGTTTCTCAAGATATCTGCCCGGTCTTCCTGCTTCGTGTTTCTCGGATGGAATGCTAGAGTTTGTTCGCGAACGCGTCCTCTCACTGGCCAGAGATAACGGGAATTTTGCTTTGGATGACTCGGAAACACTATCCAATAGTGGTCTGGAGCAGTTGTGGAGAATAGTCCTGGAAGCAGAGGATTCATCCCTGGCCACGCGTGCCATCTCGACACTCGCTGTTGATCTATACCTTGAAAGCAACACCATGAGACGCTGCTCTGTGCCACGTGCTCGCAAGGTTCATCTGTCACTGGTGTCTCGTTGCTTGAGTCAGATGCACTTGACAGCAATACAGATTAAAAGCTCTGGCGACGGCATCGCTCGCCACGACGAAGCATCTTTGGAGTCTGGAGCAAGCCTAGAAAGTCCACAACGGCAAGAATTAATCTTTAGACGTTCGTTGCAATTACTCAAGTTTTTCGTCAAAAAACATCAAGCTCATCCCAGGTTCTCAGTACCTGACCTACGGCCATTTATGGCCAGTGCCCCGGACGAGTTGATGGGAAGCTCTGCCGAGCTCAAATACCAATGGTTTGATGGCTCTAAACAAAGTAGCATCAAGTCTCTGCAGGTCGGCTGCGATAATACGGTTGCTTGTCTTTTATCTCAAATCAAGAGGGAGACAGGGTTCGAAAATTACAGGATATACTACCGTGGACAGCAGTGGTTCCCTTCGGAAGACCAAATCAGTCTTACCTTGTACGAGTTGCACATTCAGGAAGATTTTATGTTGGTGAAACGAGAAGAAAACAGTTCAAGCACTGCATCGCGTGTCAAACCTGGATCTTCACAATTGGAAATCGAGATTTTGTCCCATTTCAAAGAGTTGTGGGAATATTTGGGAATGGAGGAGAAGCTGGCAGAAGATGTAAGTCCTCTTATCTAGTTTTTTCACCTACGACCGTGCTGTTGCGTGTTTCAGCTAACATGGTTAGATATATGATTTTCTTGTGCAGCTTCCTGCGGACGGCGAGTTCACGGCGAGATTTGAATCGGAGAATGCATCACATCTGGACATTTTTCTAAAGGGACATCCGTTCAAGACCCTTTACGCAATCCACGCTATTGGGGATTACGTGGAAGCCGCGCACTACCAGAGACGACAAGTTCATCCGGACGCGAAAGACGCCTCTACGAGGCTGGAAACCTTCCAGCAGGCACTTGAGAAATCTCTTCGACTTGTTGTTGATGCTATTGCCGATACTGAACTTGTGGACGATGTTTCCTTGGCATTACGACTACGGATCCTAGGGTCGTTGGTCCGAATCTATGTCAAGTTGTTCAACGGTGAGCGATGGCAGTAGTTGCTTCACAAAATCCTACTCCGGTTTCGAAATAACTAATCAATGCCGATAGTTGCTGCCAAAGATGCCCCAAGAATCGACCTCAAGAGTGGCATTTTGCCATCAGCGACTCGTCTTTATGAGATTCTGTGTTTAGCAAAGGAACATGATGATGGCCTAGGCTTGACACTAATTGATCATAGTTGTGCGGCGATCTTCCGTGTGGGATCAGAGAGCCTCGAGTTCTGGAATACATTAGTCTCGAAAACTGCATTCTTAGAGCTGATTGCCAATCTTGTTCTCAAAGATCCTCGGAGATTGGTCAAGCAGACTGTCGTGGAGCTTATTGAAGACGCAACGAGCGCTCGTCCGGCCACCCCACCCGCGGTACATGCCGATGATAGTGCAAACGGCAAGCGAAAACCTCATCTAATGAATGTTTCGCTGTGCTTGGCCCTGATTGAGATACTGCCCGATTGTATGGAGCATCAATCAGAGCCCGAGGAGTATTTCAAAGTATTGCTGTATCTATTGGACCAAACCCAGATGAAGTCCCCGTCAGCGATCAATATCGAACATTTGACCGAGTCGACCATGAACCTGTTGCTGAAGCATACCTCTCAGGAAGTGAGTCAACGTCGACTTCTCACCCCTCCGTGATCAGCGCAGACTAACAAGTCCGTTTCTACACTTACAGACAATTGATCAACCAAACATAGTTGACCCAACCGCCGCGGGACTGACCTCGTTATTACACCTGTGCTTGCAACTGGACGTGAGGCTTGCGAACTCTGCAGCCATTGACGAGTAAGATATTTTCTTTACGTCCAAGAGGCCCTTTTGTTTTGTTGCTTGGATTCAGAAAACTGACTCCTCGGTTAGCAGTGCCGCTACTCGCCTCTTCTGGAGGCACCTATTCCCACGAAAGCGTCGTGGTGAGAGGGACATTTTGCCTCGAGTAATTCATAGTATGCCTACGAGAATGAAGCTACTCGAAATCATTCTCCTTCTCATCATGCGCAAGCGTGCTGCATTTCTTCAGATGCTTGAGGCCATGAATGGACTTGTACCTTTTTACAACGATGAGCCCGGTATGCATATGCATATGTGTGTGTGTGTGTGTGTGTGTGTGGGTCAGGGAGATGGGAGGGGTGGGAATGCTTGAATAGAGTGAATATGCTAACATGAGGTACAGAAGATCCGTACAAATACGAGCTTTCTTATTCGTTTGATCGGTCAAAAGCTGTCCGAGCCCCGTGTGGCTACGTTGGACTGAGAAATCTCTCCAATACTTGCTACTTGAACTCTTTGTTTACGCAACTGTTCATGAATATCCAGTTTCGAAGCTTTATTCTATCAATAGAGATTGAGGATCAAGAAGATAGTCAACAACTTCTTTTTCGCACCCAAAAGCTGTTCGGTTACATGCAGGAAAGTTACCAACGGTATGTTGATCCATACGCAGTAATAACCTCTATACGGACCTACGATGATACTCCAATTGATATACATAGTCAAATGGATGTTGATGAGTTCTACAACCTGCTTTTCGATCGATGGGAGGGACAGTTGCTCGAAGACAATGAAAAGAAGAAGCTGCGATCATTTTTTGGTGGCCAATTAGTGCAACAGGTCAAGTCCAAAGAATGCGAGCACATTTCTGAGCGTCTAGAGCCCTTCTCCGCTATTCAGTGCGACATTAAAGGAAAAAGCACACTCCAGGAGAGTCTACAGGCCTACGTTGATGGCGAGATAATGGAGGGCGGTACGTCTTTCTCTGGTATGGTATATTGTGTTTCAAGAAGTCGGTTCAACTGACGAAGCGACCAACAGAGAATAAATACAAGTGCTCGACTTGTGATCGCCATGTCGACGCCGTCAAGAGGTATTTCCCACAAAGTCCCCCCTTCAGATAATGCTACCAAAGCAAAAACAGCTTCCGCTGACAGGTGTTGCAGAGCATGTTTGAAAGATGTGCCAGACAATCTCATCTGCCACCTAAAACGCTTCGAATTTAATCTGCGAACCATGCAAAGAAGCAAGATCAATGACTATTTCTCGTTTCCGCTGTCGCTAGATATCTCGCCATACACGGTGGAGCACCTGAACGCAAAGGACGAGACGCCCCAGAGTGACATGTTTGAGCTCGTTGGAATTCTTGTCCACTCAGGAACCGCCGAGTCTGGCCATTATTATTCCTACATTCGAGAGCGAGGGCCTTCGGAGACTCCTAGTTGGGTCGAGTTCAACGACGATATGGTCGCTCCATGGGATCCATCCCTGATGGAGAGCTCGACATTTGGAAGCACCGATCGCCAGCCCATTCATGAGACGGCAAATAAAATTCGTTATCATAGGACATACAGCGCATACATGCTTTTTTACCAGCGAGCATCATCACTTCGCAGTGCATCATCATCAGCATGTAACGTGGCGGCACACCCCAACCATGGAACTTCTCCAGCGATCCCCCCTCCCATGAGGGAGCATATCTCTAAGGAAAACAATATGCTTCTCCAACGACACTGCCTCTTCGACCCCGGGTATACGCTGTTCGTACAAAAGTGCTTTGGACATGCAATCCACCTTGAGGAGAGTAGTCAGTCGAGTTTCCCTCCAGCAGCAGGCCACGGCGAAGGCGACACGGATACCGATGAGCCGCCGCATCAACTGCAGAATTTGGCCATGGAGCTGGCGCTTTCTCACTATGACCAGGTGGTGACGCGGACCAAGGACCTGCCGTTTGTGGGCACCTTTTCTTCGCTGCTGCAGAACGCCATCGCGAGATGTTATGATTGCGCGTTTGCGTTTCACAATTACTTTAGCATGCGCCATGCGGCGTTTCGCGCCGTGGCCCAGCGCAACCCAGACATGGACACGAGACGGTTCATCTGCAAGGCTCTGGTCCAGGCGGCGGAAAAGGTTCGCACCGGTCTGCCCCGTCTCTATTATCACCCACGCCCGACCAGCCCATGTATCGATGTCGATACAGAAGACGCAGAGGGCGAAGAGACTTGGGCAGAATCCAGCATGCCAACATCCGTGCTACAAGGCACCGTCGGCATCTTCAATTATCTGTGGCGGTTCTTCCATATCCACATTCGATCTTGGGATGAGTACTTTGCGATGGTGCTGGGGTTTGCCAAGCTCGGGGACCTCGAAGTTGGCTATCTCCTGGGAGAAGACTACCTCTTGAAACTCTTGCGCATCATCAATGCAGATTCGATGATTGATCAGCCGGTTAATTACCAGCGAATGATGACGAATCTCATGCGGCGGTTCGCGTCAAAGCCTGCGTCCTATGTGTCGGTTATATCACTTGTTGACTTTTTGATGTCCCAGCTCGAGCCAGTATTGGGTGCAGAAGTCATTGTGGACGAAGCTGCCGACCGTCGGGGCATGCAACGGCCATTTGCGTGGACATCAGATGAGTTTCAGGCCATCCATTACCACCCAGAACGTCAGGTCAGCAGTTTTTTTGTTGAGAAGCTTCTGGATCTGGACCAAGCCCCGAAGGCAACGAGCTCCATCTTGAGCAGGATGATTCGGAGTGGCGAGGAATTGGACATGAAGGTTTTTGCCACACTGCGGAAGCAAATGCAAGGCGACACATCGATGAAGCCCATGGACGCAGCCATTCGTGCTGCCTCGCTCTTCGTGGAGTGCAGCGAGTCCAAGGAGAGAATTCAGTCACTCATTCGACATGTATGTATTCAGGCGCGAAGTCTGCAGCAGAGCGAGGGTCCTGCATTTATGAGTTTTATCGGATCAGTTTTGGCTTGTCGAGGGCCCGGCGCCACCCAGGCTGCCGAACGGGAGAGACGCAAGTATGCGACGCAATTCATTCCTCTCTGGGCACCTTATCTTCTGGTTTACGCGGATGAGCAGACCAGGATGAGTGCCGAACTCGCCATCAACGATGCGTTGTTTGAGCCCATGTTGCGCACGCCACGCGACCAATTGAACAATAATATCGAAGACGATGACCAGGAGGCCAACAACGAGGCCGAGGCTGGTCGTCATGAAGAAAATGAAGGTGATGATGAACGGATGTCTCTGCTGACGGTGATTCGACAAGTTGGGATCAAGTGCCTGATTTATCTGCGAGACGTGCACGTCAAGAGAGGAGTCCAGCTAGAACGTCATGCTGCAAGCAACATTTCGCGTGTGATTGGAAAATGCACACAATTTTACGGGCCGATTGATGGGGTCGATGATCACGACTCGGACAGCCTTGAGTTTGCAGCGATACAAGCCGGTGAGTCTACTTTTCCATGGAGCAAGTACGAAATTGGGATCTGTGGACTAATTTCTTGCTCTTCTTTTTCCTTTTTTTTTTTTTTTTTTTTTTTTTTTTTTTTTTTTCGTTTCGATGAAAATAGAGATTAGAAGTCCATTGCAACGACTTTTAGTGGACGAGGTGGACGATGATGGATCCGGTGAGTGGGGTTCATTTGCAAAAGAAACAAGGAGAAGCTATCAGGAATCTGACCAAGTACACGTACTACAGACTGGTCAGGATCGTGTGGCTCGTCAGAATTGATGGAGACGGGTGCAGGCATTTCGATGCAGCCCGGACACTCACCAATAGAGTAAAACCTACGGAATTGTTGCGATGGAAAGACGACCTGCGTCGCCGCGGTTGTTGGTGTCGCTGATTTTTTTTTTTTTTTTGATTTTTTTTTTCTGTTTTCTCCCTTCTTTCTCTCCCCATCTTCTGGTCTCGCTCTGTGGACCATTTTTCGCCCGTGGGCGACGTAATGATGGCTCATTTTGCGTTTAGGACCGTCATCTACAGTCATGACAAACGAGAAGACGAGGTCAGCTGGTTGGAAGGACGAGGGAAGGATGGTGGTGTAAACAGGCTTAGACGAAGGGGATATGAATGAGGCCTGGTCTTTTAGTGTTTTGCATTCTAGCAGCGGTGTCGAGGCGCAGGGAAAGTCAATTTGCATTTTTCAATGACGAAACGAATCGTTACTACTTTTTTTCTTTTCGCTCTTCTTTCCTTTTCTTTCTTTCTCTTTGTTTCGGCTTTATTTGCCGCGGGCAGGGCCGCCATTCTAGCCAGTCAGGACAAGGACACAGGAGCTGTAGCTAGACAGACAGAGTAGCTGAAATAGTACAGGCGGGGCGTAATAATTGATGGATGCTGGATGCTATGTTGCAGAACTCGTATAGCAGGAAGAAGGGTGTGCTTTTCGTTTTACCGGGCGTCAAAGGGGGTGGTAAAATAAAGTCATGGTTTTGTTATTTATTACGTGGTTTGCCATGTGGCCCCTTTCACGGGGTATTGTCTGTCTAAGGGGTTATGCTTGGCAATAAAACGTCTTGTTTCTACCTTGTATGTTTATGTCTTTCTTTATACTTTGTTTTACATTTTATCATATACCCTTCTTTCTATCGTTTCTCTTTTTAATTTGTCCATCTTTGCCTTTTCTATATATTTTATACATTTTTGTTTTATAACTATTTTCTTATTTTCTTATTATAAATTTTTTTCTTTATTTTCATTTTTTATATATATTTCTTTTTATACCTTTTTCTTTAATATCTTTTGTATACTTTTTCCTTTAAAAACTTCCTTATGTATTTCTGTTACCTTTCTCTTCTATTTATTTCGTATTTATCGTGCATCTCTCTCATATTTCTTGCGTATTTTTTCATTATTCTTATATGTATATTTCTTACATTGTTATGTCATATTTTAGTCTTAAAATTTTGTCTTACATTCTTGTGTTGTATTTGTTTTGTACATTCTTCTTGCATCTTCGTTTTCCATATTCTCCTTCCAGTTTCTCCTCCCAGATTTCGGCTGTGGAATCTCCCGTCATGTTTCAATCAAGCGTTGTCGCGGTCTCGGCGTACACACCCGTGTAAAAGCTGGTGACCGCGGCGTACCTACCGGGCGCGGCACCAATATTGTCAGGGAAGGCGGAGCTTTGCCTGCATTTTGCGTCATGCTGCAAAGCGCAGGGCAGGCGTGAGAAGCACGGCTTTCCCGCTTTGCATGTTGAAAATACAATGGATGGAGAGGCCGGGCGGTGGAGGAGGGAGAATTAGATATTCTCGTCACATTTATCAGCCATTGGTGAAGAAAAAGAGAAAAAGAGAAAAAGAGAAAAAGAGAAAAAGAGAAAAAGAGAAAAAGAGAAAAAGAGAAAAAGAGAAAAAGAAAAAGAAAAACACTGGAAAGAATGCAAATTCGTCGGTGAGGTTTCTGCCGTGTAAATATTCAGCACCGGCACACTGACAACGAGCAACGAAGCTGATGAAAACAGGGCATAAAAGCTGACGAAGAAGCTGACAAAAAGAGGAACAACTAGCTTGCGAAGAAAAACAGCCGACGAACAAGCTAATCCAGAAGCTGACGAAAAGAGGAGAAACAAAGGTTTCTTGCGCATCGCGCAAAGCGTCCGATGCGAACAACTTACGTGCAGGATCCAGCGCGTAGCAATGTTATCTTGCTTGATATCTTACGTTTTATGTTTATTTTTTTTTACATTTATGTTTTCATCTCATTTTGTCTGTCTTCTTTTGATTTCATTCGAATACTTCTTTATTATCTCCTTCTCTTTTCTTTTTTGGCCTCCCCTTTCCCGTGTATGCACCTAACCTATCCCCCCCCCCCTTCATTACTATTTTTAACCCCCCTTCCTTTACCGCCGCTCTCATGCAGCCCGCGGACTGCTTCCCCCCCTTTTCCCGTCCAAAATGGAAGCGAGCGCCGGAAACAACCCAGCCAGCCCAGCCAGCCCAGCCGAGCCCCCCCCAATAACCAACCCGGCTGCATAAAAAACAGGCACACTGACGAAAAAAAAAAAAAAAAAAAAAAAAAACAATACACACTTTTCATCAACCGCATGGGCCGACCCGAAGATGGTGCCGGCGCGGGCATCGTTTGCGATTATCCGATTCCCGATGGCTTATCAATATTCATGTATGGGGCCCATTTTTATCCTTTCCTTCTTCATGCGCACTTCCTTTGCGCTTCTTCTCCAAGGCTCCCCCCCCTTTCTACGTATTTCTATTTTTTTCCCCATACGTTTTTTTTTTCT
This sequence comes from Claviceps lovelessii, assembly GCA_018360185.1. Classification (NCBI taxonomy): domain Eukaryota; kingdom Fungi; phylum Ascomycota; class Sordariomycetes; order Hypocreales; family Clavicipitaceae; genus Claviceps; species Claviceps lovelessii. The sequence goes on along the minus strand of SRPU01000309.1, from coordinate 3,176 downwards.
GTTTCCCTTGAAGAAAGACAAAACATTCTTCATGGCACATGCTTCGTTTGCCCCACAACAACCGATCCACATGCCTGCATCTCGACATGCCATTTGCCCCCGCACATGTTTCAAAATCGAGGGGGCAACATGTTTCATGTTTCATGTTGATGTGTTTTTTTTTTTTTTTTTTTTTTTTTTTTTTTTTTTTTAACCTGTCGCTTCTTGTTGTTCTTCTTCTGTCGGGGAGGGGGTTTGGATGACCCCGCGCATGCGTGCTTGTACGCTGCACGCGCTTGTTGGATCGGAGCTCGTGGTTGTCGTGTAGATGGTTTTGCATTCCCGGTCGGGCGGGGGGGAGTCGAGACAACCAACGGTGTCGTTTATTTATTTATTAATTTGTTTGATTTATTCACGCACGTGTGTTGTGCTGTCATGTGTCAACATTCGATGATGCATATATAGCCTTTGGGTTGTCTTGGCTGCTATTTTCCACCTCCGTTTTCAACGCCCTCTTTCTTTCTTTCTTTTCTTTTGTTTTTGTTCTTTCTTCTGCACTCTTTCGTCCTGGGTGCGGATGGTCGTCATCACCATTCTTGCCGTCCTTCTCAAGACACTGCCGTCTAGTCCGTGTAGTCTGCCAACTCCGAGTGGTTTCTTGTCCGGGACGATTCCCCCGGCTGGGACGTGAAACACCCAGGTTTCTGAAATCAGATTCAGGAGCGGGATAAAGAAGAAATAAACGACGGGAAAAAGAGATACATATAAAAGTCCGCGATCCTTGTCCGGCCTATCTTTCAAGATTACTGGCAGCGTTTCAGCCGATCAAGTTTTTCTTTTCTTTTTTTTCTTTTTCTTTCTTTCTTTCTCTTTTTTTTTTCCAGAAATCGGCATTTACGGCCGGAATTCCTTCTTCGCTGCCCTTGTCACGTCACTGCGCGGGGGCCAAAGAAAGAGAGCGAAAAAACAGAGACGCAGCGGAAAGAAGCCACGCACACGCACGCACGCACACATTGCATCATTCTTCTTGCTTTTTCGTCCTCTCTTCTTCCTGGGTGAGCACTACAAGGACAATGGGCCTCAAGGAACGCATCTCATCGCCTCTCGAGGCCGGTCCTTCGCTTCTCGACAGCCATCATCTGCCGCCGCACTTGACGCCCGCCCTTGAATATGCCTCGGTCCGGCTGGCCAAGAAGTCGGCCCATCTCACGCTCGTGGTCGTCAGACGACAATACCATGTGCCCACCGCGCCTGTGTTGCCGCCGCAGTCCTCGACGTCTTGCTCCTTCTACCCGGCCTCGTCCGCGGCCTCCTCGTCCGCGACATCTTCCTCCTCGTCGTCTTCCGCGTCTCTTTCATCGTCCCTGTCCAAGCTCAGCTTGGCCACCGGCTCCGTCACGGCCCTGAAACAGCTCGTTCGGAGCGGGAGCTGTCGACAAGGCGTCGCCGGTCCCAGGGCCAGGAACAATACGACTCGGAAGACCTCCATGGCGACCAAGACAACCAGGACGATCAATACGACGACGACGACGACAGCAGCACCAGCCGCGAATTCCAGTCTGGACTCTCCCGGTCTGGCCCACCGATGGCCGCTCTCCCCAACAACGGCTCCTCTCCCTTCTCCAAAGCCCGTGACATCGACATCTTGTACCTCGTCGTCCGTGGCGACAAGCACCACAACAGACCATCTCGCGTCTTCGTCACCCGGTGGTGCAACGGCTTTGCTCTTCCTACACGCCCCCGACTTGTCGCCTCGGGACCAAAAGATCCAACGAGTCGTCTTCACCAAGACCGCACACAAGTTCAACGTCTCGCCCCTTCTTCACCCGGCCGTCAGTCCCTCCATCTACGGCCTCAGCAGCCAGCTCTTCACCAACTCCGTCATCCAGCACGACGTGCTGTTTTCCTCCGACGGCCTCACCATCCTCTCGCTCGACCGTCTCTACAGCCTCAAGGCCGCGCTGGCGAGCTACACCCGCCACAAGTCCCCGCAGCGGCTCGAGGACGCCGTCGACGAACTCCGGCGGTATGTCCTCGCCAGCCACGGCGCAAAGGTGACCCGGTCCGATCTCTGCCGCGCCTACGACTGGCTCAACGTTGGTCCCGGCGCTGTGGCCGACCTAGATGGCATGTATAGACGCGCCTACGGCGGTCCGGACCAAGTCGGTGCCATAGCAGGCGTGGAATCGGAGACAGTCACGCCTCCTTCTCCCCCTTCTCCCCCTTCTCGTCTTTCTCGTCTTTCTCCTCCGGCCCATTCCGCGCATCCTCCGCCTCCTCCGCCCATACATCTCGACCACGACAACCCTGCAGTAGACGACTATGCGTCCAGTTTCCTTCAAGACCAAGACGTCGAGGTGCTCCCCGAGCATATTGGCCTCGCCGTCACGACCTTTTCGGAAACGACCACCCGAACGCCATCTCCAGCGCCCGCGAACCAGACCAGGCCTCTTGTTTTGCGGAGTAAATGGGGGTACGAAGACGACGAAGACGACGAAGACGACGACGACGACGACGACGACAATGACAATGACAACGACGACGACGACGACGATGAAGACGACGACGACGTCAAAGACAACGCCAGCAGCAACAGTAGCATCCACAGTCATCATAAAAACACCCCTCCTCCGCCCCAATTACACCATCCGTCACCCCCACCGTCGACGTCGACAGTGGGCTTCGTCCCCCTGCAACCCAGCTTCCTCGACGACCGGAATCTCCGCGGCGCAGGCACAGCCAGTTTCAGTCCAGACGACAACGCATCCATGCCGCTCCTCGGGCCCACGACGCCGCATGCCCACGAGGACATTTCGCCCATTACGAGGGGCGAATGGGGGTTTCTGATGGCGGGGAGGGGGTCGTCGAGGACCGTGAAAGTGGACACTTGTTGAGTGAGGAAGAGCCGCGATGGGATTTCGAAAGGAATATGAATGGCTTCTATGCACGCATGAGTAGGGAGAATGTGCATGGTTTGGATGGGAGATGCATGCGTAGGGTAGGTAGGCATGGGGTTTTGCCAAGCGTGGAGCGACGTGCGCGTGAGGAGGAGAAAGAAGCGGGGACGATGGCAAAGGGGGCGTCTTTGGTCGGTCACGGACTCACGGGCGTTGTACTCATGGCGAGCGATTTATTTGGCTTTTTTTGGCCCTGACTATCTTTTTTTTTTTTTTTTTTTTTTTTTTTTCCCTTTCCTC